>CM034000.1:8077798-8111494 GCA_019603395.1 Cyrtorhinus lividipennis
GCTCGTTCGAAATATCAACCTATGTTTTCATGCAAAATGTCAATCTCTGCGATTCAGCCCAAAATTTTGTTTCTGGGCGTTTTAAAGTGTCTAGATCAAAAAGTTAAATGTCTGTCCGCCGTCCACGCCAAATTTGGTAGTAGGTAGAAATTTTTCTAAAAATCTGAAATATGGCTCAGGGACCCGTTCCCGGCTTTAGTTGGTCCTCGGAACTTTCCAGCCCGATCGGATTAAATTTGGGCGCAGTAGGTGGCAAAATGACTATTTCGAAAAATGGATTTTTGAGATTTTTTTGCAATTGAGGTGTGTGGGGTATCATTTTCCGAGGAATTGGTCATCCCTGTGAAAGAATTTGCAGCGTTTTTTGTTGGTTATTCCTTGAATAATCAACCTATGTTTTCATGCAAATGGTCAACATTCGGCTCAAAATTTTTTTCTGGACGTTTCATGCAGGGCCGGCGACAGGGAGGGGTAGGGGGGGCTACAGTCCCGGGGCCCTAGGTTTGGTTTAAAATACAAATCAGTGGTCTTTTTAACCGGGCAATATTTCCTTTAACAGACTTCTTATCTAAAAATAAAGTTGGGTGTATTACATTAATCAGTAGGGCAAAACTTGAGTTTTTCTTCTATTGTAGAATAGAAGAAAAGAAACGGTAAATTTGAAGGTGAGGGGTTTTAGTACTGTGGTGGCTGTACTAAGTTTTACAGAACCGTGGTGAAACCTTAGATGTAGCTCGAAGAATCTAAGTCAATTGATAGAAGATTTGAAAGTTTTGCGGAATGATGGTTGGATAAATCTTCAATGAAGTTTTGGTCGTTGCTGAAAACATAGGATGGCCGCACAAACTTGAAGAGGAAGAGAAAAAAGTAGGAAAAAAAAAGAGCAGCTGACGAGACGACGAGTGTGTGATGACAATACGGAACAAGAACTTGATGCAAAGACCACTTTTAAGAACGAAGTTTCTAATGTCATTTTGGACAGTGTCATTGGGGACATGACAGTGCGTTTCAAGTCAGTCAGCGATTTGTGTAGTAACTTTTCTGTTTTGTGGTCATTCAAAGAAATGCCAGATGACCTGATCGAAACTAAAAATCTGCTGAACTACAACGTAGGTAGTAGTACAACGACACCAAAAGGATCTGGGAACCGATCTTCTTGAGGAACTGGTGAGTCTGAAGCAAATATATGAAGCAAACTTCGGTGGAAAAACACTTTTACCCTTTGAACTTCTCAAGAAAATTAAACTCTTCAATTTAGAATCTTTATTCCCAAATCTTACTGTTGCCTTGAGAATTTTTGCCATAATTCCAGCCACAGTCGCCAGTGCAGAACGTTCGTTTTCAGTATTAAACAGAATAAAAAACGTTCTACGCTCAACAATGTGCCAAAACAGGTTGTCAAGCCTAGGTGTTTTTGGCGGTGGAAATGGACCTTGTAAAAAGAGCAATGTAGATAGAATAATTGACGAATTTGCGTCAAGAAAAGCCAGAAGAGGAGTTTGTTTGTAATCATGGTTAGATAAAAGACTTTAATTGACGAAAATGTGTTGTTTTCTTTGTATATGGAAAAAAAAAAATCATTTATGTATTATCATAATTTATCTACGTGAATTATACGTAATAATTATATATATGGATTAATAAAATCAATTTTTTCAATCTAAACATGTTGTATTTTTCATTTTTAAATACCATTGTCTATTCAATTAATTCAACATTTACATTCTGTGATGCTTTATTTTAATTTTCTATTGTATAATTTTTTTTTTTTGAAAAGTTTCAATTAAAACCATTTTGTATTTCTTCAATGAGTGCCTATTTCGTGGTTTACTTAAATATGAAACAGCCTGAAAGATAATTTATGAATGAATTGAAAACAGGTCTAGATTACACCAAAATGAGTTATTTTATCGTAATTCAACATTTGTTCTCAGGGACTGGGGAGTATCCCTAGACCCCCGGTACCCCACACAACAAAACGCCATCATGCATACCATACCTAGGGGCCCGCGATCGCTCTCACCGGCCCTGGTTTCATGGTGTCTAGATCAAAAAATCTGCAAATTCTTACACACGGGTTGGTTATTCCTCGAATGGGGGAAACAGTGGGTGTGGCGGGTCCCAGACCCATTCCAATCGTTCAGGGTCCAAAATTTAGTGGAATATGATACCCCCACACGCCTAGGCACCAGAAATCCTGACACATACAAAATGGGTGGATACATACCCATTTTGACCCATAACTTCTTCCGGTGGGTGCCAATCGTTCTGGGACACATCATTGAATTCAGCGTCCAAAATTAGTGGAAAATGATACCCCACACGCCTAGGTAGCAGAAATCTCGAAAACACATAATCATTGGGTCATCATCATCATAATTAATTGGGTAATAAATACCCAATTTGACCCATAACTTCTTCCAGTGGGTGCCAATTGTTCTGGGACCCATTTTATTGGATTCAGCGTCCAAAATTTAGTGGAAAATGACACCCCACTCGCCTAGATCGCCCAAAATCTTGAAAATCCATTTTTCAAAAAACACATTTTGACCCCTACAGCCAAATTTGGTCCGATCGGGTTGAAAAGCTTGGAGGACCGTCCTAGGCCGGGAACAGACCCCTGACCTAAATTTCAGATTTTTAGAAAATTTTCTACTACCAAAAACAGCGTGGACGGCGGACGGACATGTGTAAGAATTTGGAGCGTTTGAATATGTGTTTTTGAGATTTCTGGAACCTAGGCGTGTGGGGTATCATTTTCCGCTAAATCTTGGAAGCTGAATCCAATAAAGTGGGTCCCAGGACGACTGGCACCCACTGGAAGAGGTTATGGGTCAAATTGGGTATATATTACTCATTTTAAATATGTGTTCATGAGATTTCTGGTACCTGGGTGTGTGTGGTTTCATTTTCCACTGAATCATGAACACCAAATTGATTGGAATGGGTCTGGGATTTCCCCCATGTTTTTAGATAAGTTTCCATGCGCCTGGTCTGACGAATAACCAACCCCTGTGTAAGAATGTAGCGTTTTCCATGGGATAACGCGTGAGTATAGGTAACACTATATTGGTTTAACTACTGCTAACTCAATCCTGTGGAACCTGAGGAAGATGATAAATAGAATCCTACGTTTCCAACGTTTTCATTTTTCGATTCTTCGAGATTTTTGGCCATCTAGGCGTCCATCAAGGACGCTGAATCCGTTGAAATGGGACCGATTGGTGCCCACCGGTGGTGTGTATGGGTCAAAAAAAGTATTTTGAAAATGGGTTTTAGATTTTAGTAGACTTTCCTAAATGTTGGATGCTGAATCCATTTTGATGGGTCCCTGGCCGATTGGTGCCCGCTGGAGGTGAGTTTGAGTCAAGATGGGTACCTACATAATTTCGAGGGTGGGTTTTCAATTTTTTTGGGTACCCAGGCATGTGGGGTATCGCATTCCACCAAATGTTGGTTGCATAATCGATTGGAATGAGTCCAGGGCACTCCACACTCACGGTTTTCCTCTTAATCTTGTTTCGAAGAATAATCAACTATCGTGGAATAATTAAATTATTGCAAATTCTGCAACGTTTTAATCTTGAAGCGAAAATGAATTTGAATGATTGAATTTCAACCTCTGGTATGAAAACTATCAGATTTTAAATTCTTGAATTATGAATATTGGGTTTGCTTGCTTCACTTCCCTGGTCATCCTCTACACTACTACCCAGTGTTAACCCCATGACCGAGGAGTTCAGCTGACAGCCCGCCATTAGTCGCCGCGGATTCGAGTCTGATCTACCGACAGCGACTGCTGTACCGGAGTTGTCCTCCTATTGAAGAGGATATCATCTGATACGACCCAATAGAGGAGGAGCACGGTACGCACCGGGAAATTTGGACAGAAGAGTGTACCTACGAGTACACCAAAACAAATACCCAAGGTATTTATACCGACATTTTAATAAAAACATTTTTGTTGAATATTGTTTGAGGAATAATACTTAAGCTAAGAACCTTCGATACCTACAGATTCGCAGACTATGCTAAGTAATGATATGTACATGGCAAAAGATAAAAATAAAAGGCCAACCCCCCCCTCCCCTCCCCTACCTCTCCCCTCAGACATAACAGGTGGGCACTCCCTGGACCACGGGCCGCCCCCGTCCCATTGCCGCCTCCCACCGTCTTATCAGGCGTCATCAGCCTGTCAGCCGCCGCCTCAGAGTCAGTCGTCAGGTAGACGCCCGTCCGATCGGAATGCTCTAAAATTCGGAAAGTGGTCAAAGTAGAAAATGGACTCTTCGCTAAATGGGAGCCAGTGAAGTGAATTCGGAAGAAGGGGCAGAGCCGGACGAACCGGATGATAAACGAAGGAAGCGGAAAAAGAATAAAAACAAAGGGGTCGTCCAAAAAGTCGTCAAAAGTCTGTCATGTTGCACAGCTCCTCCTCAACTCAACTGTAAGCTGTTAATTACTGAAAAAATCAACCTGCAACAAAACATCTGACCAATAATAACAATAGTTGCACATACCTAGGTATTCGAACGGTTATTTTTCCGCTGCTTTGGTGCTCTTTTCTGCCAGTTTGATCGCAATGAAGCTTGTTACACAATAAAAACTCCAGTCGTGATCAATATATATATTTTTTATCAATATATATACTTTTTTATAAAAACATAAAATCCACATTGATTATATTTTGGAAAAATTTTTATTCTAAGCCCACCGATTTATTGTTACAATATTGTAACTCGAAACGTCCCCCAAATTCATATCAGTGCTCTACTATAATTTTGTCTATATGTACACGAATCTAATATACATGCACATTTGGTTAAGAGTAATCGTGACGACAGACTCAACTCAGGAGAAAATCAATCAATCAATCAAAAGCATTTTATTTGTAGTTATCAGGTTACACAGACCTATACCACAAAGGGTTCGCTTCCTTAAAACTATGAACATACATACAATAATACATCTCAAAATAGGAACGATCCAAACCGCAGGGGAAAAAATTGAAAAAAATGAATAACAACACCCATTAGAGAAAAAAACAAAAAAACAAACATCTTAATCCTTCTTCTCATCCCTCATCTCAGTCCTACATCAATTAATAATTCCTCCAAAAACTTTCTCCTTTTCAAGTAAGCCAGCGTATAATTGAAGAGCCGATACAGCAAGTCCTTGTTCGGCACAGCGAAAAGGCAATGCTGTACATACTCCGGCTTAGCATAGTTGAGCCAAAATACCGAACCCTATTATTATTCAGCTGTGGGGCAGTTACAAAAAATGTGGAGTATAGATTCTCTCTCTCCCCTGCCACACAGAAAGCACAACCCACTATGATCGACAATCCAGACCTCCCGGTAGAAATTCGAAGCTTCTCGGAGTTTCCAAGCCTGAGTTGGCACACCATCTTTTTACGTCCATTGGGACGTCCCAGTTGAGGTATTTATTTTGGCATAATAGTTCTCCACCAGGGCAAGGTAGTTTGGATTGTAACTCGAACACAACATCCTTTCAAAATCTCTGTAGACCACCATCGTGCTGTAGCTGTTTAGGCCCGCATTACCCCAGTCGTTTAACTTGGTCGGGATCTTGGGCTTCCCACAAGTCATTGTAGCCCATCCTCAGAAGAGTCCACGCAGCTGAGACGGCCAGTTCAGGTTTTTCGCCACTAGCTTCTCGCTCTTGGGTGGTGATCAATCGCTGGTAGCACAACCACGGTACCTTTCTGGTTCCATTCTCAGTACCACTTCCCACCAGTTTAGGGCCCGACGCAATACAAAGGCACCCCACGCTATTTCGGCCTGTTTCGGCTCGTATCATGTAGTGGGGCGTGTTAATGGGCAGGGTAAGAAGACTAAAAATTCTTGACTGGGTGGCATCCGACAGTTCGATGTAGCGGAGAGCCCAAATCTCACTACCATACAGCATTACGGATGAAACCAACGCGTCGATCAAGCGGTCATTCGATTTTCCAGCTGCTGCACTTACCCCTAGCCAAAGTTGTCGAACACAACCCCAGGCTTTTAGGCTTTGACTGGAAATGCTTGGCTGCCTTATAAAAACTCCCTTGCTCGAAAAGGGTACTCCAAGATAGTATATTCCTCCACAAACTGTATAGGGCCACTAGCTAGTTCAACCGATTTACCCCTCTCTTGCGGCTTCCCCTTACTGAAACAAACTATTTTTTCTTTGAAGGGTTTATGCTCAGCTCCATCGATCTCGAGTATTCTTCCAATGCACATTTTCCGAGTGATATCTATTTTGCTCTCACCAAATCGACAATGTCATCTGCAAATTGGAGCAAGTATGTCGCGTTTTTATTTACATTGATTCCTTTTAGACCTCTATCCCGCTGTACTTCTCCATTCCAGCAATATATAGAGAGAATATCAATGGGCTTCCTGAGTCACCCTGAAGAATGCCTGTCTCAACCTGGTGGAATTTTTGTCAGGCCCTCTGAATTTTTCACGGCAATTTCTGCTTTATCATAGAGGTTATCAACCACGTTCAAGATGTTTCCTCTTATCCCCCAAGGTTCCCCATAACAGTCCATGTGGAAGGGATCCAAAAGCATTTCGATAGTCCACAAAACCGCAATATAGCTTCCCCTTGGGATGCTGCAACCTGACTGAGGTGAGACGTGCAGGACAAAATATTATCTCTACACCCCCTACCTCTCCTGAATCCAGCCTGACATTCAGTATAATTTTCTCAGTTTCTGCCCACTTAGTAAGTCGGTCATTTATGCACTGAGTGAAAACCTTAACTACAGTGTTGACTAGTGCTATGGGTCTTTGCTTGTTCACATCCGTAATGTCCGCAGTCTTTGGAATCATCCGAAGCATCACCTTTCCCCAGCTGGTAGGGACACGCCCCTCTGTCAAAACTTTGTTGAAGATAGAGGCCAACACACCTAATCGCCTCTTTGGGTAGATTTAGCCACACCTCATTTGGGATGTTATCAAGCCCCGGCGCCTTTTTCTTTTTTTTAGTCAGTAGCACTTCACGCAGATCGTTTATTGTGAATGGCTCATTCAATTCGGGGTAGAGGATGAACGCGTTTATTCCCATAACACAAGACGTCTCTAAGGGGTTGCATGCTTTAATCAAAAATTCCTCCCACTGATCCAAGGTAATACTCGAGTTCATAGTTTCTTCTTCCTCAGTTTCTTACAACTATCCAAACTGACGTGCGTCTTTTACGTCCACAAAGTTTCGTTTTCATGTCCTCAAAATTAGCTTTTTTTCGAATCGAAACTCTCGCGTTGTAGCGTTTTTAGAAATCAAATATTTTTCAATTCCGCCATGCCCACGTTTCCATTCCTTGTATGACTTTTTGACAGTCTTCATTAGGGATTTACACTCTTCGTTAAACCATGGCTTCTGCGAATAGCCTTGGTCTTGCTTCCCTGAGTAGTTCTCAACATTCCAACTTCTCTCAGTATTTTCAGTAGCTCTTCCTCGAATGCCGAATAATCAAGTGTTGATGTCTCCTTGAGAACTGATTTGGCAAGCCTCGTTGTAGCCATTTTACGGAAATTGTTGACTTTATTGGGTTCCCATTTTATAATTGTCGATTCTAGGATTCCTTTTTTCTAAAATCCCTCCGCCCTTGCCCTTCTCAGTCCTATTTTCAGAATGCATTCCGATGGTCTGACACTGTACCATAGGATGTTGGGATTGAAAGTCGAATGAGCATTGGAGCGAAACATCATTCACCCAGCACGGTCTATAACGCTTGGCCCCTGGTTCCGAGAAAGCTGTAGACGCCATCATGGTCACTTATACTTCTACCATTTGCCAAAACAAACCAAAACCTTCCATTATTCCCACCATTCCTTCCAACTCTATCATCACCTTGTCCATGGACTTTCGAGCGCATGAAAACTGAGTATCTTCGAACAGAACGCAATCCGCCCCCTGATTGAGAACCCACTCTTGCGTTCCATCCCCCATCACAAACTTTATGTTCAGGAAAATCATGGAGAAGAACATTTAAGGCATCAACTATTCCTCTGAAAAAATAATCGAATCCTCCTTGGAGTTCATGTAAATATTACCAACAACTGCATGAAAGTCCCTTATGACGACAAAAATGAAAATCTCGACTTCATACAACTTCAGCGTGTCCTAATTTCTTATTGACGAGGGTAGTTAAGCCACCCCTTGCTCGCCAGTACTATGAACACGCGTCGCCAGAGATTCAAACAATACGTAATTGTGAAGCACACTCGGTAAAATCAGACTGTTTCTAACCATGTTTTTGAAACAAATGACATCAAATGCTGTCAAAAAAGAAATCTGCTCAGCATTAAAATTTCCAAGTTCTTGAAACCCCCCATATTCCAACTCACTAACCGTATACTGGGCGATACCTTCGAATTGCTATGCCGCATTAACCCGCTTGGTCGATTCTTCTCTTCTTGGGCAGAGGTTGGTTGAGTATTCCCTCCGAGATGCTTGGACTTCTTCGCTTCCTGGTTGCCTTTCCTCCACTCAGCTGCTCAGGGCTGAATGCCTCTTTCCCTCTTGCGCCGGATGGTGGAATTGTTTCTGAATTGGTGTGAATTCTCCTCCGATGTGCTAATCTTGTCCTTTGGGCCGCCTGTTTGGTATGTTGGAGGTCAGTTCTATGGATTCACGAAGCCTCGTTCAGTGACCACGCTTTACCATTGACGAATAGCTTATCACGTCTTATGTATAACCGGTAAAACCATCTTTCTTCGCCGCCCTCCTGTACGGAATCAGTCTTTCTTGAACTCTGTATTTCCCTGGGCAGATCCTCTCTCAGCGATATTCTGGTACCCATCAATCTCCCAGCTGCCTGGAAACCACTCAATGCTCTTACAACGAGGTCCGAGAAGACACCAAAACAGATTGGGGGCCGTAGCTTTCTCCTGCCCCCAGAAAATGACACACCAACTCTTCCCTATCGAAACAGTGACTGCAGTGGTATCACGACCAGGAATGATGAGGACTTCCTGCTTCCACGAATTTTGTGCCATTTTGGGGCCCACATTGAAGAGACGAGGTTTTCGTCCTTTCCTTTCCCTCATATACATTCATAAATTTGTCTAAGTTTTCCACTTTTTTTCTTCTTCCGCTTTCAAAACTCTAGAGGTCAGTTCGTCAAGCCTCTCGCTCTGGTTCTTGATGTTCTTCTCAATAATTCAAGCTTTCCCAATTCCGAGAGGAAGTACTTCTTTTTCTTCCATGGTGTTACCCCAAATCATCATACCCTTGATAACGTCACGTTACAATGTCCGTTATCAATCTCCGTATTAAGAGCCTAAAAACGAAGAAGAATAACCAGTCCCTTAAGTTTATAACCTGCTCGTTTCTAACTGCCAGTAGGGATACAACATCGACTACAAAACATCGATTTTTCAAGGCATCGATATGTAATATTAAAAATATCGATAACATCGACCAAAAAACATTGATGTCTGCAACATTGACCAAAAAACATTGATGTCTACAACATCGATGCTTAGGGCCCTCTGGGCCTCGCCAGGGGGCAAGCCCCCTGGACCCCGTCTGCTTTCCGCTTAGAGCCTACGGCTAAAATCCGATAAACATGGACCCATGTTTTAGCCGTCTGCAATCGGAATGTCTATTACGAATGTCTATACGAGGTGACTGATGACTCACTACTACCTTACAAGGAAGTAGGTACGGTATTTTCTGATGACTCACTACTACCTTACAAGGAAGTAGGTACGGTATTAACATGGACTCATGTTTTAGCCATGACCTAACTACCAAAAACCGTTCGCGGGGAGGGTGACGCGGGAAGGTAACGCCGGAAGGGTGACGCGGGAGTGTCACATGGGGTTTTATAAGACAAGAAGAAAATACCGTACCTACTTCCTTGTAAGGTAGTAGCGAGTCATCAGAAAATACCGTACCTACTTCCTTGTAAGGTAGTAGTGAGTCATCAGAAAATACCGTACCTACTTCCTTGTAAGGTAGTAGTGAGTCATCAGTCACCTCGTATAGACATTCGTAATAGACATTCCGATTGCAGACGGCTAAAACATGGGTCCATGTTTATCGGATTTTAGCCGTAGGCTCTAAGCGGAAAGCAGACGGGGGTCCAGGGGGCTTGCCCCCTGGCGAGGCCCAGAGGGCCGAGTTTTCTTCTTGTCTTATAAAACCCCGTGTGACACTCCCGCGTGACCCTTCCGGCGTTCCCCTCCCGCGTTCCCTTCCCGCGTCACCCTCCCCGCGAACGGTTTTTGGTAGTTAGGTCATGGCTAAAACATGGGTCCATGTTAAAATAACCTACAAGTAAACGATCTCTGAAACTGGGTTCACATGGACGCGGTTTCTCCGTTAGCGGCAACTGCGGTAGAATGGTGGGGGAAATAAGTTTTGAGTTTGAGTGTTCACATGGATGCGGTGCGGCAAGCGCGTTCGTGGAGCCGATTGGTGGCGAGATCCTGCCTAAACCTAATAATTATTTGACAAGATTCCTCACGAGTTTTCAGATTTTTATATAGTTTTTAGTTCACTTGTTGCTTTATTTTTATTTTTATTAATAGATTCTTGTTAGAGAGTCCAGGGAGGATTTCGGGTCCTACAGCTCCCTGCTCCAGCGAACCTCTTCGATCAATATAAATCATTAAATGTGTTGTCGTTGTCCCTTCCGTCAGACGTCTCAATAGCGAATTTGGACCGAATCAAACAAGAAACCAAAGGATCACGTAGTATATTGTGGTTTTTATATGAGTGCGACAAAAATCAGAGATAACAAAAACGAGATAACATGAGATGTCGAGAAAAAAACATGAGATGACAAAAATGGCGGGGAGAGCTGCGCCAAGACCCACTGCGCATGCGGTAACTGCGGCAAATATCAAAATGATTTGGTGTATAGAGACCGCTTCAAAAGTTCACCTGCGGCAGCTGCGACAGACCCATGTCAACTCCTCCAACACTTCCAACACTAGATTCTTCGACGCTACATCTAAGGTTTCACCACGGTTCTGTAATACTCTGTTGACTGTGTCAATGGGTTTCAATATTTTGTACCAAACCGATGCAAGAAGAAGGCAGTTGAAGCTCTTGAAGTCCCTCTACTTCAGTCCCTCTACGTCTCGACGACATTCTGCTGTCAAGTTTTGCCCTACTGATTAATGTAATACACCCAACTTTATTTTTAGATAAGAAGTCTGTTAAAGGAAATATTGCCCGGTTAAAAAGACCACTGATTTGTATTTTAAACCAGACCTAGGACCCCGGGGCTGTGGCCCCCCCTACCCCTCCCTGTCACGGCCCTGGCGATGGCAGAGGTTGTGAATGTGAGGGATGTTAAAAAAATTGAATTGAAAACATCTGCGAGGAATGTAAGACAGTGAAGCCCTGGGTACGTTGCAAGGAGCTGAGTTCTGAATTAAAATTAAAACCTGTAATGAGAATATGAGAGTGCAGGGTGGGTCCCGGGAATAGGGCCAAAAGTAGGCGCATCGGCTGTCATCGTAAAAGCGGTAATAAATTAACGAAATCGGAGAGATTAACTTTTTTTTTTTTTTTTGACGTTATTCAGGGATAACCAATCAAAAACTGTACATCTAAGGGGGGGGGGCGTCCGATTCATGTCGTTTATTCGGAATTTTGGCAATTATGTCATTAAATCGAAAAATGGCAATTTATTCCATCTTACCCATATCTGGTTATAAGTTATAAAATCGATGGTTAGTAAACATCGGTTTCAATATATCGATGGATAAAACGTCGATGTTTTATAAAAATCATCGATGTTTCAAAACATCGACAACCATATCGCATCCCTACCGGTTCAGTGATTTGCTTGTCATTTTACATGATTTTAGGTTCGTTCATTGCCTTTCATTGAAGGTTTATTCATTAGTTGCGGGTTCAACAAATTTATTACCGCTTTTACGATGACAGCCGATGCGAATTCCGTCGTCGGGAACTTAATCAATGCCATCGAAAATGAATTGGCCGTCGAAACGAATCTCGAGGAACTTCGGATTGTTTTGGGAGCTTTGGACGCCACAAGCTTGAAAGAAGCGTGTGTTAATATTCGATGGATTGTCGTCTTCAATTGCCTTAACTCGCAAAATGAGTAAGTATTCTAAAAGTGTCTCCTTGAAACTACTTAGTTCGGTAGAAATACGCAGTCCGTTCAGGTTCTGCCAAGTAAATGGCATTATTTTGTCATTGCCGCCATAGCGTCATAACAGAAGTCACAACATCCACTGCCAAAAAATCATGGAGAACTGATTGCTTGCAATTATTGAGAGTCAATAGGCGAGGTAAAATTGTTTATCATGAGCCTACTGAAAAAAAATCTGCAAATTCTTACACACGGGTTGGTTATTCCTCGAATGGGGGAAACAGTGGGTGTGGCGGGTCCCAGACCCATTCCAATCGATTCAGGGTCCAAAATTTAGTGGAATATGATACCCCACACGCCTAGGCACCAGAAATCCTGACACATACAAAATGGGTGGATACATACCCATTTTGACCCATAACTTCTTCCGGTGGGTGCCAATCGTTCTGGGACACACATCATTGAATTCAGCGTCCAAAATTTAGTGGAAAATGATACCCCACACGCCTAGGTAGCAGAAATCCCGAAAACACATAATCAAATTGGGTAATAAATGCCCAATTTGACCCATAACTTCTTCCAGTGGGTGCCAATTGTTCTGGGACCAATTTTATTGGATTCAGCGTCCAAAATTTAGTGGAAAATGACACCCCACTCGCCTAAATCACCCAAAATCTCGAAAATCCATTTTTCAAAAAACCCCTACCCCCTCCAAATTTGGTCCGATCGGGCTGAAAAGTTTCGAGGACCCATCTCGGCTGGGAACAGACCCCTGACCCAAATTTCAGATTTTTAGAAAATTTTCTACTACCAAAAACGGCGTGGACAATGGACGGCGGACGACGTACGGCGGACGGCGGACGGCGTACGGCGGACGGACATTGACCTTTTTTGATCAGGACATCATGAAACGTCCAGAAAAAAATTTTGAGCCGAATCGGAGAGGTTGACCATTATCATGAAAACATAGGTTGATTATTCAAGGAATAACCAACCAACAGTTACTTGGAGCCTTCGCCCCAAATTAGTTAACCATAGCTTCAGCTTTTCTGCTAATCCCATGCCGCTGCCTTCAAAAATGGTGGCCATGTGAACATTTATTTATTTAATTACAATATGGCTATGGCCAATTTATAGAATTACATCAGTCACATTTTTACGAGTTTTTAAATTCATTGTTGACATTATCTTATCCGAGAACTAGTCCATTATTCACTATTATACATAGAAACCTGAATGTAGAGCAATCAACCGTGGGCTTGATCAACTTTAGCAGGAGGTAATTCACTATGGTGAAAGCCCCTGAGGGTAAGAAAGAAGTAACGTAGTCTGCATTATGCCATTCCTGTTTTCCACTGGCAGACTTAATCTCAATAATGACAATTTTGGCGACGAAAATTTTCTCAACTGCCTTCTTCTGTCTTAACTCGCAGAAATGGTTCTGATGTGGGATTTTTTCATAAAGCTGTGAAAATGATGATGATACCGATATATAGATCAACAAGGAACGTCGGATGTGTACCAGTCGATTTGAAGATAATGTCATCATGTACATGCATAAAATCTGGTAGGGAATATGGTAGCCACCAATTTTAGGTAACTCCTTACATTTATCTGACTCTAATTATGTCCAAAAACCTAGCAGTTTGTCTATTTAAGCGTGAACATCGGATAATACGAATAAAATCGAGATTTTGACAAGGAAAAATGAAAAGCGGATCCATGCTTCTTTTGCTCGCATCAATATAGCAAATAATTAAACCTCGTAACCTTCTCAGCAGAGGTCGTAAATACACTTAGGTACTCTCAATGCCTACCGTTCTATAGCTTTTCCAAGTCAAATTGAGAATTTTCCGGTGCCGGCTACCTACATCAAACCATATTTCCTACATGTTCCATACCTTGTTCCCTTCAGTTGGAAGCTCGTCTTTATCCACTTTTGTGTTTTCAAGTGATAAGGGATGTGGTCAAGTTTTTAGTTAACCTCTACACACTACATTGCTCTCCACCTTCTCGCAAAACTTTCTGTCGTCCATGTAGGTAGCATACTTTACCCGTTACCAATCAAATCAATTTGAGAAACTCTCACAACTAAAAAAGAAACGCGAGTTTTACAAAACAAGATGACATGTTTTGGAGGTATCAAGAATTTTATTGGTAACTAGCTGACCCGGCAAACGTGTTTTGCCGTATGAATAATTTCCTAGTAATTTCTAGTGTAGACAAAAAATAGGTTACTTATTGTAAGTATGTTAGAATGTGTATATTGTATGTATGTATGAATGTGGTATATGCGTGAAATAAGCACGGAGCGCTGTGAACGATGAGGGAATATAAAAATAAGTAAAGGCAAACATTATTTTCAAGTTATTATAATTTATTCCTTAAAATTACGTGTCATTAATTAAACAGTTACGACAGTAACACTAGTAAACAATATAAATCTCTTGATGCTATAGCGTGAACAATATTTAACACAAACAAACTGGATGGTTTACCCACTCGAGCACTATTTATTTCACCCTTTAATCTTAGCTTCAACTGGGATTCTTGGCAATTTCCTAGAATCATCATATCATATGTTGTAAAAATAGCATATGTTGTATCATAAAAAAATAGAAATTAAAAATTTGGTCTAAAAAATAAAATAAAAAATTTGGGGTGGACTACCCCTTACATTTAGGGAGATTAAGAATAGATGTTGGCCGATTCTCATAGATACCGGATAAGCACAGAAAATTTCATCAAAATCGGTCAAGCCGTTTCGGAGGAGTATGGCATCGAAAATTGTAACACGAGAATTTTATATATTAGACTAGCTGACCCGGCAAACGTTGTTTTGCCATATAAATAATTTCTTGGGTCAGAAGTGACACCTGTAGACATCTCCTAAAACTATGATTTTCCCATAATATCTGTGCTCGGGCTGGGAAACATGTAATCAACACTATAGCGAATAGTAGACGAATTTGTAGTGCTGTACAGTCCAATGCAGCTTCAGCAAGCATGCATTCCCACTGGTTGTCGTCTTCCAGCAAGCCGAGTGCAAGGCATGCATCTTTATACGTTGGATATTGTTACCCGTTCACTTTACGTATATCTTGAAATGATAATGGACCAGTAACATCAACGAACAACAGTCGAAGATAAAAGCACTCCGCGTGTCTTGGATTGACTGCAAATAATCGCCCCAAGGCGCTTGATTTAAATAAATTGAGACATGCACTGGTGATCCTTGCTTGCGGGGCATCCATGTTTTTGTTGGAGTCCATGTGAAATAGCGTGGTACTTGTGAATAGAGTAATGTTCGTGCAAGGGCACCAAAATCATCCGCACGATTACACAATGATACCCCACACGCCCAGATCGCCTAAATCATAAAAATCCATTTTTCGATAACACATTTGACCCCAACCTTCCCCAAATTTGGTCCGATCGGGCCGAAAAGTTTCAAGGACCAACTAGAGCCAGAAGCCAGGTCCCTGACCAAAATCATCAGATTTTTAGAAATTGTTCTACTTGGTAAGTCAGCGAGGACGGCAGATAGACATTTGCTTATTTTGATCTAGACACCTTGAAAAGCCCAGAATACAATTTTTTGGTGAGGGGGGGGGGGGGGTAATCGGAGAGGTTGACTTTTTGCATGGAATAATGCAGGAATGCACGTTTCCTAAATGCTATTAAAATGGGTTATGGAGAATTTTTTATAGGGACCCGAGCTCTTGTGAAACTATAAATTGATGGAAAATCCTTCCATTTTAGAGATAAGGACGAAGAATAATTAGCTGAGTGCTTTTTCTTAACCTTCACAAAGCCACTCCTCTTCTTCATGACCGAGTATCCAAAGTAAATCAAGTTGCAAATAGTTATTCCTCGGACCTGGCGAATAGGGACTCCAATCGGTTCAGCGTCCAAAATTTAACGGAAAATGATACCAGATGTGCCAGAAATCTCGAAAACCAATTTTCACAATAGATAGGTAGGACCCCATAGGTGGGCGCCAATCGTTCCGGAACCCGTCTCATTTGAATCAGCGTCCTAAATTTAGTCGAAAATGAAACCCCACACGTCTAGATCGGCAAAAATCTTGAAAAACACTTTTCGAAATACACATTTTGGCGCATTTGGGAACGGCAACTTTAAAATTACCGATGTGACGGGACATAATAAGTATAATTTGAGATCAAATAAAAATAAATAAAATAAAATATACATAATAAAAAAAAAATTCTAGTTGGCCCGGAGCGAAGCTGAATAATTTTTGTCACAGATAATGAACATTCGGAACCTGCGATCCCGTCGCAGTACGTACTCTTCCCTGGTATTGTTACGCCATTTTCCCGCAGGACTCATATTACCGAGGGATGCAAAGTCCTACGCCTCGTCCTCCCGGCACTCCCGAATGCAGTCATCCTATTGAGAGAAGACATTCCCGGAGCCCTCGCCAGATGTCTGAATCACCCCCATGTCACCGTCAAGCTAATGGCTCTAGACGAGGTAAGCTATCATTAAAAAAAAAAAAAAAGTTCACGAACTGGTGACAGTTTGTCTTACGTTTGTCTTACAGTTCCGTATATTTCGCATTTGGATGCTAAGGTTGAGGTTGAATGGAAGAGCCTCCCCTCTAGACTCTTTTGGGTGGTTATTCCCTTAAGTATCAATATATTTTTTTTCCGTTCTGATAGAATGGATACACGGATACTATGCAGCTTCATGAACAGGTGGGCAATCAAATTTTTAATTAATGTTTTAATGGCAATTATTCCTTCACCTTGGTGTCTGCCATTGTTGAGTGTTCAGTTATCATTTGACTATTTAAGGCTTACACCTGGCTAGCAGCACTGCAGGGGTGCAACAAAATTTGGGTAACAATCAGCTATCAGCATTTGATTGCTCTCCTCTCACTGCTATGTTGTTTTTCAGACTGTTTTTGTTTCGACTTGCAGATGATGACTTGCAATCACAAGTTTCTCTGCTGCATGTGAACTGTTATGTTATGTTTTCTAATTGTTTTCTTCGCCATATTGACTTTAGCTGACAGTGTAGATGTTAATCTGAACCAAATATCACATCAATCTGTCTGGCAGATCATCCTTAACTTGGTTTTATTATAATAACCACTTACAGCGTATAACCATTCTCCCAAGGATCCCAACCGGGAGCAAGTCAGTATGAAAAGATGCAATGCCTGCAAAGAACAGATTAATCTACAGAAATCTACTATAAAATATTATAGGCCTGTGGGATTTTTGTGGCAACATATGCATTAGTTACTGTGGTCAACCACTGCTACAAACTTTGGGGAAGTTTTTCTATGTTGAATGGAACCTTCTGTTATAGTGTATTCTGTGCTATGCACAGTACACACTTGGCAGAACATTCTTGGACAGCAATCCCTCCAAGCACTTCATTCCTGGACAGCATTTAGGTTCACTCAATATTAAAAACCACCCCCACAGTTCGCGGCAATTCCAGTGGTTGTCCACCACAACTAACTCACTGACTTGCTCCCAATTGAAATCCTTGGGAGAATAGTGATACGTGTAAGTCGTTATCAGAATGATTTTGCTGGATTGGTTATAAGAAGGACGTTTAGTAAAGGGCAAGGATCATTATAAACAGAAGCAAAGTACATGTAATCAAGTTGAATATGACCTGCCAGACACATTGGTGTGATGGTCAGTTCAAATTGATAACCACACAGTCAATATTGGCATATGAAACTATTAAAACAGCTAAAAACTGAACATAACAGCTCACTTGCTGCAGAAAAATTTGTAATTGCGAGTTGTATTCTGTGGTTAAAAGAAATTCTTGAAACAGAGCTGCAGTACTACTAGTGGTGGCTGTCTACCACAGTACAGAGAACAATTGAACCAGCCCTGCACCAAACTGCATGAAGGGTTGAGTTGCATCTTCCAGCCTTAAGCCCAAAAGGAGGGGGCTTACCCCTGGTCACTTTCCCTGTGGTAGCTGGCATTAGCTCGTGAAGGGAATTGTCGACGAATTATTGTACAAACTATACCTGTATTGTAGTTCCCACATTTTTTACATGCAATATATTTTTTCCCTCAAGTAGAAACTACTAAAATATTGATTGATAATGGCGTTTTCAGATCAAAAGGCTGATATGCACCGATGAGATGGGCTTCTTTTTGGTAAGAACGCACGGAAAGGCCGCCCTCATGGGTATCTTCGACTGTATGGGCCATGAGGAGGCGTCTGTCGGATTGAGAGCGGTTCAAATCATAACTACCTTAGGAAGGACAAAAGTTGGCACTGGGATCTTATGCCGCGTGGACATAGCAACGGCTGCACTGGAAAAAACCAAGGGTTCTGAGATTCATCGAATCCGACTCAACGAGGTATAGGACTTATCTCTGTTAGAAACTAATAACTGTACTTATATCTGCTTCTGGTCATCAAAACACCATGTAAATCATCAAAATATGGGCCTCAGACCAATTGGTGCCCACTGGGCGTGAGAACCTTCTTTGGGTATCCTGCCTAAAGTAGGTTTCAAGATTTTTGGGTACCTGGGCGTGTGGGGTATCATTTTCCTCTAAATTTTGAGCGCTGAATCGTTTAGAATAAGTCTATGACACTCCACTCAGTCATGATTTCTCCATAACCTTGCCCCAAGAAATAATAAAGCATTTTGGATGAACTTGGAGCGTTTTGGTTGGTTATGAACCTATGTTTACATGCAAAAAGTCAATCTCTCCGATTCGGCCCAAACATTTTTTGGTTGGTTATTCCTTGAATAATCAACTTATGTTTCTGGACGTTTCAAGGTGCCTAGATCCGAATGAACAAATGTCCGTCCGCCGTCCACGCCAACTTTGGTAGTAGAAAATTTTCTAAAAATCATTAATTTTGGTCAGGGACCCGTTTCCGGCACTAGTTAGTCCTCGAAACCTTTCAGTTTTAGCCCGATCGGACCAAATTTGGATGGGGTAGGGGTCAAAATGTGTATTTCGAAAAATGGATTTTCGAGATTTTTGGCGATCCAGGCGTGTGGGGTATCATTTTCCACTAAATGTTAGAAGCTGAATCCAATTGAATGGGTCTTGGAACGATTGGCACCCTCTGGTTATGGACAAAAATGGGTATCTATCTACCCATTTCGAATGTGTGTTTTCGAGATTTTTGGCGATCTAGGCGCGTGGGGTATCATTTTTTACTAAATTTTGGACCCTGAATCGATTGGAATGGGTCCGGGACCCTTCACACCCACTGTTTCCCCCATTTTTCCCATGTTGAAGAAATGAGCCCCCATACGCTTGGTCCGAGGAATAACCAACCCTTGTGAATGAATTTGCAGCGTTTTTAATCATTTTGCCCTGATTTGTTATTGTTAACATCCTGTGTCTCATGCAACGTCGGGTTTGTTCAACCTTCATCACATCTACCTTCCTATCATTACCATTAAAATTAAAATTCGCATTTTTCAGGCCCTCGTTGAAATTGGAGCATCTTCTGAAGATGCTTTGCGTCAATTTGAAATTCTCGGATATTTTTCCGATCTCATATCCTCCGTCAAAACTGACGACATCTTAGCAAACCTCGCCGTTCTCGAGGTAGGCTCATTCCGTAAACATCTTAGTCTATAATCGAGCCGGCTACAAAGCCAGATGGATCAAGGATTAGTTTTATTAATTATTGGAAATACGCTACTGACACTATACTGTATTATTGTCATCTCCGTGTGAAAAACCGCTAGAAAAAAGAAATCATTGATTTAGTGTTTCTTGTTTTCAGGTTCTGACTCCCCTCACTGAAACATGGCACGGACACGAGTTTCTGCATCGTCACGGAATCACACAACTCCTGGTCGAAATGCTCGTTACAGCCAAGGATCACCCGTTGCGTTCCCTCTTTTACCCAGGAGTCGTCAAGTTTTTCGGACATTTGGGGCGAGACAGTTCGAAACAAGTGGCTCGAGATTATCCCGCAGTTTTCCGTACCATTTTCAATATGTCCGAATCCACTGAAGAGGTCATATTTATCACGTCATTAGAGGCAATTGGTATGATCGCTTATAACCGCGGTGGAAAATCACACATGATGGCCGAAAGTAAGTGTGTTTAACCTCCCCAGTCCATTTAAATTGATAAGTGTGTGAGGTTTTCTATTTTGGGTTATTCCTGGAATAATCAACCTATGTTTTCATGCAATAGATGTGTGTCTAGATCAAAAAAGTCAAATGTTCGTCCGCCGTCCGCGCAGTTTTTGGTAGTAGACAAATTTTTTAAAAATCTTAAGTTTGGGTCAGGGGTCTGTTCCCGGCTCTAGTTGGTCCTCGAAACTTTTCAGCCCGATCGGACCAAATTTGGGCGAGGAAGAGGACAAAATGTGGGCTGTGGAGGAGGCTGCAAATTCTTACACAGGGGTTGGTTATTCGTCAGACCAGGCGCATGGAAACTAATTAAAAAATCTGCAAATTCTTACACACGGGTTGGTTATTCCTCGAATGGGGGAAACAGTGGGTGTAGCGGGTCCCAGACCCATTCCAATCGATTCAGGGTCCAAAATTTAGTGGAATATGATACCCCACACGCCTAGGCACCAGAAATCCTGACACATACAAAATGGGTGGATACATACCCATTTTGACCCATAACTTCTTCCGGTGGTTGCCAATCGTTCTGGGACCAATTTTATTGGATTCAGCGTCCAAACTTTAGTGGAAAACTATACCCCACACGCCTAGGTAGCAGAAATCCCGAAAACACATATTCAAAATGGGTAATAAATACCCAATTTGACCCATAACTTCTTCCAGTGGATGCCGATCGTTCTGGGACCCATTTATTTGGATTCAGCGTCCAAAATTTAGTGGAAAACTATACCCCACACGCCTAGGTAGCAGAAATCCCGAAAACACATATTCAAAATGGGTAATAAATACCCAATTTGACCCATTACTTCTTCCAGTGGGTGCCAATCGTTCTGGGACCCGTTTCATTGGATTCAGCGTCCAAAATTTAGTGGAAAATGACACCCAATACTCGCCTAGATCACCCAAAATCTCGAAAATCCATTTTTCAAAAAACATATTTTGACCCCTACCCCCCCCCCCCCCCCAAATTTGGTTCGATCGGGCTGAAAAGTTTCGAGGACCCGTCTCAGCCGGTATCAGAACCCTGACCCAAATTTCAGATTTTTAGAAAATTTTCTACTGCCAAAAACGGCGCGGACGATGGACGGCGTACGGACATTGACGTCGCTCGTACATCCTTTTCCTCTCCCTTGCAAGCAGATGTATTGGTATCACTCCCGCTAGGAGGAGCACGGCTGGTTCCGATACTGTCTTATAGGCGCTCACTATGCGAAGCGCCCCTCTTCTTTGCACCGTGAGCATCCGTTTTTGGTGGCATTTGACATTCAGAGCGTCCGCCCACACTTCTGCCCCATATAGCTGGATGGAGTGTACAACTGGCATTAATAGTTGTCTCTTACACGGTCTAGGTCCTTGAATGTTTGACATTAGTCGACTCAGGGCTGCTGTTGTCTTTGCTGCCTTGGCTGCTGCCATCCTTATGTGCTCCCCAAAAGTTATCTTCGGTGTCCAGCATTATTCCCAAGTACCTGACTTACTGGTTTTGTTTCCACCTCAACTTCCCCCGCTCTGATTTGCATGATATTTGGGATGCGTTTTCGTGTGAATAGTACCACCTGTGTGTCCAGGTGATGGCTGATCTCCACTCTGCAGGATCTCCACCATTTTCGCCTTATCGAGCTTGGCTAGGTTCCATGACTTTAGCCTTTGTGTGTCATTCATTCTGTTAGTTCTCCTTACTAATCAGACGGTTGGAATGAGACTGAGTAAACGAAGACCCTCTCTCGCGCAACTACAAGAAATTGGGGTCGTGTAGACACGGTCTCAGAAACTCACTCTAGCGCTCTCAGGCTCGTGGCTGACACTGCTCTACGCAATCAGTCTTGCTCTAGCTCTCTCCGTGTAGAATCACCCATATTTTGGGGCTAACGAAAAAGAAATGAAGAAAAAAAACGAAGAAATAGTTATAAAGTGGGACGATATGGTTTTTAATAGAAAAAGAAACATGTGACACCCAGTACGTATGCAACGTTGGCTTTTATAACAGTTCATTGCGAATTCGTCGTTTAAGGAAAATGTGTTCCCAGATGCTTACAAACACGCTCTTCTGGTTCCGCTTTTTAAAAAAGGAGACCCTTCAGATCTTAACAACTACCGCCCGATTTCTTTGCTTCCAGTTCTGGGGA
The DNA here is from genome assembly GCA_019603395.1 of Cyrtorhinus lividipennis. NCBI lineage: Eukaryota > Metazoa > Arthropoda > Insecta > Hemiptera > Miridae > Cyrtorhinus > Cyrtorhinus lividipennis. Next base: position 8,100,129 of record CM034000.1, read on the forward strand.
AGGTGATAGAAAAGCTAGCTAAAGCCTATCTTGTAGAGTACCTCGAGTCTGAGGAAATTCTCAACGCCAGACAGTTTGGGTTCAGAAAGGGAAGAAGCACAGACGATGCGATTGGTCTACAAACACAAGAAATCGTCAAAGCACTAGATTCGGGAAAAAAAGTTTCAGGAATCTACATAGATCTGATGAAAGCGTTCGATACCAACTCTCACAGCAAGCTTCTCCAGTCCATTGAGGATACTAAGATTTCTACTGGCTTCGTGAAATGGTCAGCAAGCTACATGGAAAAAAGGACGCAATCTGTGAAGCTGGGAACAACCATAAGCACACCGCTGGAATGTTCGTTTGGTATTCCCCAGGGTACCTGTTTGGGCCCAATTCTGTTCGTCCTCTACTTGAACTGCCTCTTGGAAAAAGAAACAGGGGGGATAAGCATCTCCTTCGCCGACGATACATCACTTATAGTGTCAGATTGGGACTTGGATGCTGTGAAGAAAAAGGCGGAAAGGGTTTTGAGTGAAGTCGGTAAATGTCTTTCCGAACTTGGGATGAAGCTGAATTTCAGCAAAACCCACTATATAGCATTCACCCTCCCTAATAACACTATTCCGACCCTGGGCAGAATAAAATGCCATCTCGTAGATTGCCTCAGTGCGATCTGTGACTGTCCAGACATCTCGCAGGTTGAAAGTATTCGGTACTTGGGTGTGACAATGGATCAGCGCTTGCGGTGGGATCTGCACGTCGGCAACGTAGTCACACGACTTCGCAAGATGATTTACGTATGCAGAGAAATCCGGAACTTCCTTCCTATCGAAGCGAAGCGAGCATTCTATTTCGCGATGGTGCAATCTGTGTTGATGTATGGTGTGACGGGATGGGGGGGTTGTGCTAGGGAGTTTTCAGAGATGTTGTACGCTCTTCAAAAAAGGATTATAAAGGTTTCGTTAAAGAAAAAAATTGGATACCCCACAGCTAGTATCTTTAAGGAATTCAATGTGCCCACAATCCATCAACTAATAGATAGAGCCACAATAATAAAAACGTGCCGAGACCTCTTAGCAGGCACCCTCGAGCCGTTCGTTAGTAGGGCTGCTACAAGAGCTAGTACACATAATTAAATCAAAATAATTAGACCACCATTTAGAACCACGGCGATGGGACAGAGATGCTATGACTACAGGGGCCCCATATTATTTAATGCGCTACCGGAGGAATTGAGGGAGATAATAAACCTTCAATCCTTCAAAAAAACAAAAACTAAAGGGTGGAATAGAGTAGGTAGGCACTAGAAAGCCAAACACATACATGTAAGTTCTAATCTCATGTCCAGGAGGTTCCTATTTATTTATTTGTTAGAAGGACGTTGATTTTTGTTCCACTCTGTAATATACACATTTGAGGTAATATATGTACCTATAAGTAAACCTGTTAACACAAAATACGAGAAATACTCTAGACGAAGTTCATTTTTTTATTTTTATTTATTTTTAAGAAGATGGGAGATGTAACAAGAGATGATTATTTTATTATTCATTATTATTAATCTATTTCATTTATATCGGTCATAACGACTCTCCTCCCCCCAGCACAAGCGTAGCTTATAGGGGGGAGTAGCATAACCTGAAAATTGTATGTATTTTATATTTTTGTCTTCCAATAAAATGCAAAAAAAAAAAAAACTTTTTCTCTATTTAAAGCTGCCATGAGTGGTCTCATGAAGCGGGTATACGCCGCCATCACCCAAGTGCCGTCGAACTGGAAAGAACGAGGCCTGAAGGTTTTAGGCAACATCATACACGTTGAGGTAAGAATAGTTTTGTAGTGGTTGCCTGCTCTTTTCCTAAAATGGCCACAACTTTCCTGGCGTGGGCACCGTACAGACTCACCATTTCTCAATAACTAGCATCTTTATTCTTTTCCTTGAGAAATTTCTAGACCTCGCCACCACAATAATACCTACTCAGATATTTATTTTGTTACCAAATTACAGCCAGAAGATATCAAGACTGATTTCGCTGCCGTTGTTCAGTCTTGGTTCGAAGAGATGAGCCCTCACGGTTTTGAAACGGTGTCTGAAATGGCGAGAAATCCTTTTCCCGACGTAAAAGTACCTGCTTTGGAAGTCCTTACCGAGCTCGCGTCGATGAAGTGGGGCCAAACCAAAATCGCCAACAATCAACGTGAGTGACTATTGTCTGTTGGATTTTCCATGTCAGTAAATGATTTCATTATTCTTTACTAGACCGAAGCTTGATATTCAGCTTTCCTGTTACAACATCAAACATTATTGACGTGAACTGAGTTAGGTTGCTATGAAGTGTCCATTAGCCCAAGCTGTTGGTCCCATTGTCTAGCTCGAAATCATCTAGTAAGCAGGAAAACAGGTGCTTGAACCCCTAAACAATTATGTATGATATCAGAAGAGGGCAACAGTCCACGTATATTTCCTATACAGTAGAACTCCAATTATCCGAATTAATGGGGAACGAGACCCATTCGGATAGTCGGAGTTTAAAAAAAAAAAATTGACATTAGAGAGAAAAAAAGCTACGTTTTCATATTGCACTATTTTTTTTAAATTGAATTAAATGTAAGAAACATGATATTTTCACATGTTTTAAATATATATAAAATGTACTTACAAGTTTAGAAAAAAAATCATTGTTTTTTGAACATCTCCATAATGTAGAAGAGTGGAAGTTTTTACGTTTTTGCTCTTGGATTTTTTGATTTTCCTATCAAAAGAAGTGGTAGTTTATGATTTCCAGTGGCGTTGGCACAGTAAAGCACTGTATCACGTTCTTTACAGACCTCATGTCCAGGGGTACTAGATTCTTTTTTAGAAGCCAAAGTAGTTTTTGGAAATGCTTTCCAAACAAGGCCAGTTTCATCGGCATTATAAACAAACCCCGGTTCATAGGATTCCGCTGCATCATTTTCAAGCACCGAAACAAAGTTTAAAAGAGTTGACTTATTGTTTTGTTTGGTTATTCCTTGAATAATCAACCTATGTTTTCATGCAAAAGGTCAACCTCTTCGATTCGGCTCAAAAATTTTTTCTGGACGTTTCAAGGTGTCTAGGTTGACCTTTTGCATGAAAACATAGGTCGATTATTCAAGGAATAACCAACCAAAAACGCTGCAAATTCTTACACAGGGGTTGGTTATTCGTCAGACCAGGCGCTTGGAACCTAATTTAAAAACGCTGCAGATTCTTACACAGGGGTTGGTTATTCCTCGGACCAGGCGCATGGAGACTCATTTCTTCAACATGGAGGAAATGGGGAAACAGTGGGTGCGGCGGGTCCCACACCCATTCCAATCGATTCAGGATCCAAAATTTAGTGGAAAATGATACCCCGCACGCCCAGGTTCCAGAAATCTCGAAAACACATATATAAAATGAGTAATATATACACAATTTGACCCATTACTTCTTCCAGTGGATGCCAATCGTCCTGAGACCCACTCCATTGGATTCAGCTTCCAAGATTTAGCGGAAAATGATACCCCACACGCCTAGGTTCCAGAAATCTCAAAAACACATATTCAAAATGGGTAATATATACCCAATTTGACCCATAACTTCTTCCAGTGGGTGCCAATCGTCCTGAGACCCATTTCATTTGATTCAGCGTCCAAAATTTAGTGGAAAATGATACCCCACTCGCCTAGATCGCCCAAAATCTCGAAAATCCATTTTTCAAAAAACACATTTTGACCCCTACCCCGCCCAAATTTGGTCCGATTGGGCTGAAAAGCTTGGAGGACCGTCCCAGGCCGGGAACATACCCCAGACCCAAATTTCAGATTTTTAGAAAATTTTCTACTACCAAAAACGGCGTACGGCGGACGGCGGACGGACATTGACCTTTTTTGATCTAGACACCATGAAACGTAAAGAAAAAAAAATTGAGCTTAATCGGAGAGGTTGACCATTTGCATGAAAACATAGGTTGATTATTCAAGGAATAACCAACCAAAAGATCAATGTCCGTCCGCCGTCCGCCGTCCACGCCGTTTTTGGTAGTAGAAAATGTTCTAAAAATCTGAAATTTGGGTCAGGGGTTTAATCCCGGCCTAGGACGGTCCTCCAAGCTTTTCAGCCCGATCGGACCAAATTTGGGCGGGGTAGGGGCCAAAATGTGTTTTTTGAAAAATAGATTTTCGAGATTTTGGGCGATCTAGGCGAGTGGGGTATCATTTTCCACTAAATTTTGGACGATGGATCAAATGAAATGGGTCTCAGAACGATCGGCACCCACTGGAAGAAGTTATGGGTCAAATTATATATTATATATTATAATTATGTATTATGTTATTATTTATATATTACTCATTTAAAATATGTGTTTATGAGATTTCTGGTACCTGGGCGTGTGGGGTATCTTTTTCCAAAAAATGTTGGACCCTGAATCGATTGGAATGGGTCCGGGACCCGCCGCATCCACCGTTTTCCATATTTCCCCCATGTTTTTAAATAAGTTTCCATGCGCCTGGTCTGACGAATAACCAACCCCTGTGTAAGAATTTGCAGCGTTTTGATCTGCCAGTCGTCCTGGGACCCACTTCATTGGGTCATAAATCTTGGAAGCTGAATCCAATGAAGTGGGTCCCAGGACGACTGGCACCCACTGGAAGAAGTTATGGGTCAAATTGGGTATATATAACCCATTTTGAATATGCGTTTTCGAGATTTCCGGTACCTGGGCGTGTGGGGTATCATTTTCCACGAACTTTTGGACCCTGAATCGATTGGAATGGTTCCGGGACCCGCCGCATCCACTCTTGTCCCCTTTCCCCCATGTTGAGGAAATTAGTCTCCATACGACTGGTTCGAGGAATAACCAACCCGTGTGTAAGAATTTGCAGCATTTTTTTAAAATGGATTTTCGATATTTTGGGCGATCTAGGCGTGTGGGGTATGATTTTCCACTAAATTCTGGACACTGAATCCAATGAAAAGGGTTCCAGAACGATTGGCATCGACTGGAAGAGGTTACGGGTCAAAATGGGTATCTATTACCCATTCCGAACATGTGTTTCCGAGATTTCTGGTACCTAGGCGTGTGGGGTATCATTTTCCACTAAATTTTGGACCCTGAATCGATTGAAATGGGTCTAGGACCCGCCTCACGCACTGTTTTCCCCATTTCCCCATGCTGAAGAAATGAACCTCCATGCGCCTTGTCCGAGGAATAACCAACCCGTGTGTATAAATTTGCAACGTTTTTGGGATTTTTTTTTTTTTTTTTTTTTTATCTAGGCGTGTGAGGTATTGTTTTCAAATAATTTTTGATTTCGGACGCTGAATCCATTAGAATGAGCTCGAGACACTCCTCACTTACGGTTTTCCTCATACTATTCCATATCCATTTTGAAGAATTTGCTACGTTTTTCACAGTAGAATGATTGGGTTCAGTTTTCTACTATTGGTACAGTTTCCATAAAACGTCCGTACGCCTCCCATACCACGCTAAATAGATTTATTGATCCAAAGACTACCTCAACGGCTCCTTCCTCGATCAATGTACAACTAAAATCACACTCAATGTTATTCTTTCAATTCTAGCCTTACTCGAGAACTTGCTGTCTCCCAAAGAAGAGGACGGAGAAGCCAAAGCGGCCAAACTACAGCTTCTCCGCGTTCTCGCCAATTCGGACACTTCCCCTAGCGTTTTCGGCGAAGAGCTTTTTGTCAAAATCAGAGACGCGGCTTTGGAGACCAAATCGAACGGCGGTCAAGTTATTGTTGAAATGATGAGTGTGTAGACCACATCCGCTCCTCAAAGGCCCTGATCAAATTAATTTACTTTACATTCAACTTCATAATTAATTAAATTAAAAAATAAATTACAATTCGTTGATTCCTGTATTTGCGGAAAGAGGTTTTATCCAGGCTAGGCCCTGCCGAGTTCCTATTTTATGTTATCGCCCTTCTCACCATCCGACGTTTTTGGTAGTAGAAAAATTGCTAAAAATCTGAAATGTTGGTTAGGTACCCTTTTTCAGCACTAGTTTGTCCTCGAATGTTTTCAGCCCAATCGGACCGTATTTGGGGGAAGGATAAAGTCAAAATTTGTTTTTCGAAAAATGAATTTTCGACAAATTGCTGATCTAGGACTGAATCTATCGAGAAGTCAATCTATCCGATTCGGCCCAAAAATTTTCTGGACTTTTCAAGGAGTCTAGATCAAAATTAGCAAATGTCCGTCCGCCGTCCACGCCGACTTTGGTAGTAGAAATTTTTCTAAAAATCTGATATTTTGCTCAGGGGCCCGTTTCTGGCTCTAGTTGGTCCTCGAAACTTTTCAACCCGATCGGACCTATTTTGGGTGGGGTAGGGGTCACAATGTGAATTTCGAAAAATGGATTTTTGATATTTTTGGAAATCTAGGCGTGTGGGGTATGATTTTCCACTAAATTCTGGACACTGAATCCAATAAAAGGGTTCCAGAACGATTGGCATCGACTGGAAGAGGTTACGGGTCAAAATGGGTATCTATTACCCATTCCGAACATGTGTTTCCGAGATTTCTGGTACCTAGGCGTGTGGGGTATCATTTTCCCCACACGCCAAAAATTGTCCCCCCTTTAAAAAGGTCGACAGATTCTCTTCTCTAAACTATATTTCGACGTATCGCCGGCCCGCATCCTCAGGTTGAACAATTTGTTCTACCCATCAGACAGAGAGCACAAACTCCACCTGCCTGGCAACTCCTCCAGTGGCGGCTACAGTTATCTTCCAAACGTCGGCTGCACAGCACCATGTCAAAAAAGAGATTCACACCACTACTATGCTACTACATAGTTAACTTTTTCTTAAATAGCACAAGATACTCGACAAAAACACACTTTAAAACAGAACGAAGTAACTTAATTCTTTAGTTCGGGGAGCATGTATCTACCTACCTAATTCTAATCTGAGTTTTCGAGACTTTCGGGTATGTACCTAGGCAAGGAGTTTTATTTACCATTATATTTTGGACGCTGAATCGATTGGAATGGGTCCGGGACACTCCACACCCACTGTTTTCCCCATGCTCTTGGCCCGAGGAACAACCAACGTGAAATAATTTGCAGCGTTTTTAAACATGCTTCCATTAGAAACCAGCCTAGATGAATTGTGAAGGGAAATTCGTGTCCTCTAACTACACGGTTATTTCTCCTAGTACCCTTCCTCCCTGCAACACGCCCGTTACCGGCATTGGCATTGTACGGGAATTCCGGGCGCCAAAATTACATACTCATTACATAATAATCTGTATCTCAATTTATATTTGAATCAACCATTAAGACAAGACAAAGCAATAAATAACAACAAAGTATAAAACATTATAAAGGTTGTAACTAAATGAAACCATCTCCGACTGTTGGAAGAGGGCTAGGACTAAGTTGAATTATTATATAAAAATACGAATAGTCCATCAGTCAAGTTCTCTCAACATCGAACTAGTAGTAGATATAGCGGTGAATACAGCTCTGGAGCCCGACCTTAGTGGGCCCCCGATGGCTGTTTTGTTTCATTTTATTGTACACAACTACGAATACATTTTCCTTCCTTCTAACTCATTAAGGAGAGATGCCATTTTCTATGTATTGTTACAAATATGGTAAGTATTTAGAATTCTTGGGAGCTCTATCTGCTGATTTCTTGCTCAAAATCCTTCATATATCAGATATCTAGGGCAAGTGATGCATTGAACTTGCCTTCATAGTGGACGAGGCCGCAGTGCAGGAAGGTTGGTAGGATGGTGGATGGTAGATACCTGCCTGGTGACCATCCAGCTATTTATAACGTAAGTAATGGTACGATGGTAGCCGCAGTGGCCTCCCACTACCATCTAACCCCTTGAAACTATCCTAGGTACCTGCCTAGCGTCTATCCACCCATTTCAGTCGTGTTTGTTATTCCATCCACCATCCACCTTTACCATCCAACCTCCTTGCGACCATCTAGCATCCTGCAGTGCGGCCTCAGCCTTAAGGTACCGTTTGATGACGTCATAACCTGCACATTCTAAGGCTCCCACTGCCACTGTGATTGGTGGCGAAAAAGTTATTTTTCTCTCTGCTTGTAATTAAGAAACATCTTCAACTCAAGCAGCGTTAAATTTATCAGATAAACTAAAATGAGCAGCACCAGCACGTAAACACATATGACGGCATACTTGCAGGGTTGTCGTAAATTCTATACAAAATAATTGCACAGTGAGTATTTCAAATAGGACACCCATAGCAGTGTGTTAATATTGCAACGTCGTACTTTGAAATTACAACACAACCATTTTCTGCCAAAACGCTACTTTTACTAATTTACACTTCAAGAGGTTAGCCCAGGCTGAATAGTTAATTTCCAACCTGCCCGAATTTGGGACCTTTTTTATTGTCGATGTTGAGGCTAGAAACCCCTCAAGCACCAAGCGATGGTCCCTAACTGTTGGGCAAAAATAAGCTGTAGCTAACTGCTAAAAGCTACAGCCAAATTAGCAACAATTAAGGCGGAGCTGACACCTAAATACTTAGGGTACTTGTCAATTAGAACCCCTCCCGAGGGTGACCTGTTTACTAGCACCGTAACCTTCCCGATGGACAGCGATATATCGCACAGCGATGTATACGATATATCGCAACGTAGCCTGCACCGACTTTAACATATTTCAGAATTATTTATTTATTTCAACAGTAATAACCATTTATGAAGAGGATATAAAAATTTTCAGTTCAGAACCCGAAAGAGGTTACCAATTTTTATACCCTATAAACATCTAACAAACCCTATAAACACTGCTAACGTGGAGGTTATATATAGATCGATATATAGAAAATCGATTCATCACGCCATGTTTGGGATAGTTGGTTACCCTCGGGAGGGGGTCTAATTGACAAGTACCATACTTAGCTATTAGCTCTTCAGGAACAAATAAAATTTCTAGCTAAAATTAGCTATTGTCCAAAAGATAGTTCTAACAGATTTAGCTGCTACTGAGCAGCTAAAAGATAATATCTATAGCTGTGGCTAACAAATAATAGCTAATAGCCAAGTTTTTACGAATAACTGCATTTATCCCCTTAAAGCCACAACAAGCTACTGGCTACAAGCTAAAACTGTGTTTTCTAGCTGTAAAGATATGCAATTTTTCGTAAAAAGTTAGCTATTAGTTGCCACAGCTACAGCTATAGCTATTATCTTTTAGCTTCTCAGTGGCAGCTAAATCTGTTAGCTTTATGTTTTGGCTAATAGCTAATTTAGCAAGAATTATTAGCTATTCCTCAATAGATATTTGCAAAAACCACTTTTTAGCTGTTAAAAAATGGTTATAGCTAATTTCTCAATTATTTCAAAAATCAGCCAGCTAATAAATCAGTTAGCATATCTGTTCAACTGGGTTGGTGCCACTTGAGTTGGCAGGATTATGTGATTCATTAACCATTGAACATCATGCGAGGGTCCCTAACTTCTGTTCTCCAACCACAGGGATAGAGAATGGACCTAAGTTTTAGTGTAGGGCAAAAATAAGCTGTAGCTAACAGCTAAAAGCTACAACCAAATTGGCTACAACTTAGGCGGAGCTAACAACTAAATATTTGGCTATTAGCTCTTCAGGAACAGTTGCAATTTCTAGCTAAATTAGCTATTGGCCAAAACATAGTGCTAACAGATTTAGCTGCCATGAGCAACGAAAAGATAACAAATAATAGCTAATAGCCAAGTTTTTACGAAAAACTGCATTTATCCCCTTAAAGCCACACAAGGTACTGGCTACAAGCTAAAACTGAAATGGTTTGCTTAGGTTTTCTAGCTGTAAAGATATGCAATTTTTCGTAAAAAGTTAGCTATTAGTTGTCAGCACAGCAATAGCTATTATCTTTTAGCTTCTCAGTGGCAGCTAAATCTGTTAGCTTCATGTTTTGGCTAATAGCTACTCTAGCAGGAAATGTTAGCTGTTTTTCAATAGCTAATTGCTAAATCTATTTTTTAGCTGTTAAAAAATGGTTGTAGCTAATTTTTTAATTGAAAAATCAGCCAGCTAATAAATCAGTTCGCTAATGCCCATCTCTGTACAACTAGGTTGGTGCCACTTGAGTTAGCAGGATTTTGTGATTCATTAACCATTGAACATCATCAAATCAAATCCTACAGACTTGACTGAAACTATTTGTTGTACGAGCAACCTGAATACTTCATCGCTGTTATAGTGGGCAATACTGGAAGTATAGCGTTGGTGAAGATTTCGAGCTGAGCTCGCGTTTCAACTGCATCAAAAATGTCTTGTACAAGTTTCAAAGCGTCATTTTTCGCTTGTTTCAAATCCGAATCACGGTCTTTTAATTTGGTGAATTGTTTGAATATCAAATCTTCGAGTTCGCGAGCCACGTTCGACTCGCATATGGTGAGAACTTCCATCGCTTTCATAGTATCATCGCTGTTGTGAGCGGTTTGACTGGAGACGTGTTGTTGAAGTTGAGTGTGATGAGGAGAGTTGTGGACTTGGAGGGTTACGTGGTGAACTTGTTCCGTCTGTTGCATTTGGTGAATGGTTTGAGGCAAGTGGTGAACAGTCTGTTCGCTGTGACCTTCGTGGTGAACATTTTGAACACTGTGGTGGTTATGTTGAGTATGTTGTTGTCCAATGTGTTGAACGTGTTGATTCGTATGATGCACTTGTTGAGGGCTGTGATGGACTGGGTGGATGTGCTGAGTGTGATGGACTTGAGGAATTATATGAAGCTGCTGTACTTGTAGCGGTTGGGCAATTTGTATTTGTGGCAAATGCTGAACTTCAATTGCCATATGAGTCACAGTTTCAGGCAAGCTGGACGCTACGTAGTGGATGTGTTTGCATATAGTCCATTCTAAAGAAGACACCATGCAGTTACACCTGTACGAGTGGATACAAATTCTACAGTCCTCACATCGTATGTGACACGTACAAGCCAGATTGTTAGGTACCACTTCACAAGACTCTCCTCTTTCTGCTGAGGACCAATGCCAACTGTTTTCAGTTTTATTGACGACAATGTCACTTGGAATTGTTACAAAGTACGCTTCGTGTTGCTTGTTTATCATGGCCAAATCAATGGGTAAATTTCCTTTGTAAGAAGTAATCGATTGGTCAAAAATTTTATCCTTCACCAACCTCATTACATCCATGACGGATTTGTCGAGCCTTTTTGACTTTTCTCCAGGTAAAAAAGCATTCCTGATGTTCTTGTGGGTTGATTCATAATGGTTATGAGAAGTGTAGTCGATGCTTCCACCACGGTAACAATGAGCCCAAGAGGGGGCGTGGTGCAAGAAGGACTTTTCAAAGTATTCCACAAAAGGCAGCAGCTCTGGATGGCTCTTCACAATTCGACAT
>CM034000.1:8111594-8272169 GCA_019603395.1 Cyrtorhinus lividipennis
CGGAGGAAAGATGTCGTCAATGTTCGTGATCAAACAAACAATCTTGGCAGATAAGCCGCCCAACGGGGAAAAATGATGACATGGCACGTGTTATACGAGTACAATCAGTCATTCTGTAATCTTCAACAGAAAAAGTACGTTCGCAGTAAATCAAAATAAATGGAAATGACTCCGTAATAGGCTTAGGCTGTAATAACTCGGAGATAATGAACCAAAACAGAAAAGGGAAGATAGCACTAATGAAAAAAGGGAAATAGCGATAGAGAATAAAAAACAATAAATCATTGAACGGAATAGTAATGCGGCAACATGTGAAGGAAGAGAGCAAAATCTCCGTGAGAGGAGGTAGACAAAAAGGTTCTTAAACGGTATGTGTTTAATTCAACCATTTATTGTTAATTGATATTTCCTATTAGAGCTATTTTCCTCTATTGTAGTTAGGTTTACGTTCTCTAAGGTTTTACTAAAAGTGGGTACAATGGAGGCATTTTCTTCTATTTTGATTTTCGTGCTTCTCACGAAGACAATAATATTTCGAAAGAGTGAGCAACACCTCGTCTTTCTTGCTTAATCTCATTCTTCGCAAGGATTGAGGATGGCAAGCCCGTCAATGTATTAGACCAATTTTAGCTGTATTTATGAGAACTTTGAGATAAATTATGTGAGCCACTGTCGATAAATTCATGAGGAAGATAATGTGTAGAATGCGAACTGCCTATTGAAAAATTGAAAAAGGCCCTCTGTCTCCTTTCCATGGACGGAAGCTTTTCATCTTCCTTTCTAGGCGGCGCGATCGCAGTAAAGACAATTTTGAAAAGGACCCATTCATGGCGTCGTGCCGACGTTTATTTTCTCTGCCCTAATTGCATACAAATCCGCGAGCACATCGTTGACTGCTCGCTATCTCCCTTCACAATACGCTTTCCTATCTTTTTTAAACGTCTAAATTGAGAATTTCTCGCTGATAATTAACTTTAGCAGCTCTTCCACGGTAAAACACGGTGGCAAAAAAAAGTTGGCACGAACTTTTCTCGAAAATCATTCAAACAGTTGTCTCTGTTCAGCCTCGCTCGCTGCTTTTGAAATGCTAGCACAAAAAGGAAGCGTTGACTAAATGGCTCCTGCCGACCACAGACGTGACTAATTGGCGGCGGGATTGACCTGACTCATTGCCAATTGTGAACCACCAACGTTCACCAACCTTCATTACAGCCGGTTAACGGAGCCTCTCGTATCACGTGGGCTTATAACCGCTATGACATGGGACCCAATGCGGCAGTTCATTTCTAACTGGGAGACGTCATCAAACTCACCAAAATGTCTCTCAGCAGGAAAAAGCCGTTGGAAGACGACTCCTGCTGGAGAGAGTAGTACTCACGTTATCACTTCACAGACAGATACCTACTCAGTGAGTAGGTATCAAGTAATTGAAGCAGTGAGCACGAGCCACAGCTCAGGATGTACAACCGTTGCTGTCGTAGAATCGGAGGTTGGAAAAAATTGTTTTTTAGATCAGTATCATTACAACAGTGGAGGTTATCCTTATCGATCAATCTTGCCACCAATTTTCTGGAGTTATTTGGAATTGGCCGGATACCTACTAAAATCTGGAGAATTGGCAGATACAGGTTTTGGTTACTCTAAGCTCCATTAAACTTTACGCAAGAAAGGTTTATTAAAGTTAATTCTATCCACTGCAGAGACTCCTTAAACATGCTGACAGTGGTGTGTCATTTGAAGCAGTGGGTGGTAGAAATTAGTTGCTCAGAGTCTGCAAACAAACTTGTTTTCTGTACAAAGCAGCTCACTCGCAGCAGAAAACTTGTGATTGCGAGTTGTATTCTGTGAGTCATAACGTTTGCCTTAAGAGTCTGAAGAAGAAAAAAAAAAAAAAAACATGGCAGCAAATTGAGACATGCGACAAAACGCTGATAGCTGCTTAATCCAAATTATTGTGCACCTCTGCAGTGCTGCTACCAATGGTTGTCCACCACACTACTCAGTGTGGTACACTAATCAATCCCCACCACTTGGAGGCATCTCCTCAGTATCTAACCTCCTTGCCTTCATGTAAAACTCTTTTTAACACACCCACTTAACCCCTGAAAAACTGGAGTTCGTTAGTAGATACAAGCAGTTCTAACGGATTCTTATGAGCCCCTCGTTTTTCACTTGGACATCAGCCACGACTGCCGTAATAATAACCCTGAACCTTTCTTAACAAGCAGACTCAAAAAGGGGGAAAAAATTCATATTTTCAGAACTCACATCAACCGCCAGGTGTACTTAGCTTCGTCTTTCAACCGAAAAATCCTTTTCACTCTTATTTCGTTTTAATAACGTGAACGACGTCGCTGCCAAAGAACCGTGTTGAAATTGACGCAGAGGGATTTGTTAAAACAGGAATCCCCGACGCAATAACGTATTATTGTTCTTTTGGCAGAGAATTGTTTCGGGTTGCTCAAGTTTTTTTTTTGTAAAAAAATTCGATTTGCATACTGTTTGTCCCTTGGGATGTTATTTTCAGCATAAACAAATCGTGAGCGACCAGCAATTTCTTAGCTAATTAAATAGAAAATTTTATGGCATCAAATTGTTATGAGGTATTATTTAGTTAACCAAATATAATCCGCATCAGCCTGGAGATGAAATATTCGACGCTATTGAGTTGGCACTAGGGGCAGAAATGGATGACGTACGAAAATTGCACCCTCAACTGTATCTGTCATTGGGGGCATACAAATAACTAACTACAAATGACAGTTGGTTTTGAAGGGTTCAACTTCAGTTCAACGCAATTAATTTTCATTTAATTCTTGCGGTTGATACCTGCCAAAAAAGACCCTTGATCTTACAAATGCCAGAAATAAGGGTATAACGATGTGGAAAGTCATTAAACCGTTGGACCTACTTCATTTCTAAGGGCGATCAGCGAATTCATAGGAGGATATAGCCCAATTATTTTTAACTTATTTTTGATTTCTACGCATTTCTATCAGAAAAATATTATTCATAGGAAGATAGGGTAGCCGTTTCATGAACTCTATAATCTCATAATTATCCAGCATTGCCTCGTAAACGGTAGGTACTTACATTGGTGCATGACTAGATACGGTGGATTTTTTCTCTCACGTACCTAAAACAAAAAGAAAAACATTCGTTGTAATTTAAGATGAAATTCAGGGCAAAGTTTTAGATGACTTTTTAAGGAAATATTCTAAATTGATCTTGCTTGGGTGCTGTGCGAATGATTCAAGAAGCGATTTTGGGTGGAAAACGACTTGAGGTTTCCAACGATTTCGAGGGCCGAAATGACATCGGTTAGCGATCTCCACAAGAGAGGAAAAGCAACACTAGATAGACAAGTAGGACAGTCTGGACAGGACTATTAAGCGCATGAAACTTTCGGAAACTGGGGACAACACCGATTGCAATGACCGCAACTTCAGAAGAACCGGAATTATGCATCAACGAGATCGAAAGAGCTTAAGCGGAGAACCGCCGGTAGATTGGAGAAAAAGAAACGAAGCGTTAAGTCGAACACTCAAGACAAAAAGAAAGGCTTCGTTAAAGAAAAGTAGATACGAAGATTAAAAAGATGCTATCCTAAAGACAAAAACTCCGGATTTTCCATGTTATTAGACCGCGTTAAAGAGAAATGTCCGTTTGTAAAATTGATTGCTCTCTATTGAAAGAACGATGCGGTAGTATCACTGCCTGTCATAGCTTGCTAAAAGAGGAAGAGGAGGAAATTCGATTTTATGGATTATTGGATTTGTGTGCGTTTATGAGATCCGTTGAGATCTTTGGTAATTATAAATATAAAATATTTAAATGGGCAAACAAATATCGAGAATTTTCCGGACTTTCTTTAGAATCAACCGGTATGATGGTCTGCTTGGAGGCTGTTAGTGATGTCGGTCATCAGCATCGACAGGTGACACGACAGGTGAAAGAAACGGTGCTCACTCGAGCGGCTCATGCCGGTCGGTGGGTGACACGTCTGCTCGTCATCGATACCGTTCGAATCACGCGAAAAAAGCCGGTGGAGGAGGGTTAATTTTTTCAGCAAACGACGTAAATTACCTTTTGAGAAGACACCCTCTGTTCGGCCCATTCTTGAAAGTATTCGTCCATTCCCATTGGTAAAAAGCGATGCCCCCAGCAGATGGGTCAACTATTCTCGGCTCGGTATCACTAACTATTCTGGAACCTGGGCTCCCCCTTCCAACTGCCCGAAACTTGTGGATTTTCCCTCCGTTTCTCGGGCTAAAAAGTGTGCGTGAGGGATATTCCTACTAAGCATGCGTCGTCTTTTCCCGAGAAATCTTGGTCTTTTGCCGACGTCGCGGTCTACGATTAAACCGAGAGCCATTGGGCGGCCTTTTAACTTCCGGATCACTATTTTTTCTTGACCTCTTCCAATAACACCTATTCTAGTGGAGCACCGGCCCTGACTCTGGGTAGAATTTGCGAGATAAATTGGACGCCGCTTAGTGAATGCTTTTTAATTTGCAGACGTATGCCGACTATCATCCATTTGGGCGCTACAGAATCGTGTTGAAGAGACAGACAAGTTCGAGTGACCAGAGCAAGTCTATAGGCGTTACAAGGGGGCTAATTTATCTTAGGTGATTTCCTGCACATAAACGGTCGTGCCTCAATTTGCATGGACAAAACCATGTTAGATGAACCAATATAAAACGATATATTTGGAGATGATTATAATTGTTCTCTCTAATTCGGCTATAAATTTGAGTCTCCCCGAAGAAATCATCTCGAAGGCCTAATTATATTTGCTCAGGCAACCTACTGCCATATCTATCCAAAGCCGAACATTGATATCGACTTTTCCTACTTTGTAACTCTTTTTTCCTGTCCCTGGCAATGGTTACAGTTCTGAGAGCCAGTTTCAAGGTAACAATAATACAGGATATGTGAAAATCAATAACAAATAATCTTAATATCATATACATTCTTGAAACCCGAATTTTGTAGGTTAGCTCTCAATAGGCAGTAAACACTGTTAGACAAATTTGGACAAGAGTGGTTGTACAACAATCAGTAATAATTGTTATTTCTGTCGCACAACAGATACCTTCTCTGTGGGGAATTTTCCATATTGTACTCCTTCGGATTCCTAAGGCAGCCATTAAATTATCTAGCGATCGTGTTGAGTCAATAGCTTTGGGACACAATTGGTTGCAATATTGATGAGTGGGGGACGGGGATTCACAATACTTCGTGAGAAGGGTTTCTTCAGCTAGAAGAAATAATTTAAATGTGGAACATGGAGTAATCAAAGAAAATAATTTCGTATGCTAGATCAATCGTTGAGCTCATTCGTAACCAGCCAATAAGGTTCGCCGACAAGATTTCCTTATCTTGAGACATATTCTGGAGAGACTTCTTCCTTCATAATTCAAGAAAACAAATCTGTTGGCGATGTGATGCAAATGAATAGATAAGCCGGCAAGTCTTAACACCGAATATGACCAGAGAAAACATCCAGCGCCTGAGGGAAACGACTCTCCAGGGCCAACTTCCACGTCTCTTCAAATCTAGAAACTTAACAGTAATCCTCATAGATTTAGGATGAGATTTGGTTAGTCTGCCCTGATCGTTTTATTTCTCGTTAGACGTAGTTTAGCTTAAAAAAAGTAAGAGAAATTGACTTAAATTATCTTTCTACCAGAAAATCCAACTGATCGATTCCGTGGATTATATCGATGGTAAACAATAAATCAAAAAAAAAAAAAGAAAGATAACACTCCCCCTCTCCCCAAGGATACATTTGAAGTACTTCTCTCGATCCTTGAATATGTGACCAAAAACGACGGCAGTGATATTGAAGTGGTCCACAGCCGAAAACGTTGTTTCGGGTATCGACATTTGCAAGAAATGCCTGACATTCATGTTTCTTGATCTCCTTTGTAAAACTTCAAGGACCCATTATCCCATAGAAAATGCAATACCGTTAACTAATAAAAATGTTATGACATGAGTTGAAAATATGTTCGCTAGATTTATTGATGAGAATGGAAAGAGATGATCAAAAACCAACAGGATTCATCTTTCTCGTGGCCGGGTGTTCGCTGCTGATTGTCGACACTTGAAGGCTTCCCGAGTTATTACTCTATTTCTTGTCAAAAGAAGATTCGAAGACTATTTTTAAAGACCACCGAATTATTTTCAGAATGACTTACGAAAGGGTTTTACAGAAAGCTCAGTCATGAGCTGTTTCGTGACAGAGCACATAACTCCCGAGGTATTCCAAGGGATGGGTATCAGAATTTGAAGTGGAGGTCGAATGTTTGTTGTGAGACACATTTAAACCTCGGAACTGGCGTAGTTGAATAACGTCCAACAAAGTGAATTTCTCCGCATTCAAATTCAAAATAAATCGCTTCAGAAAAACCACTTGCGTTTAAATTTTAGTTGAAAATCCAATTTTATAACAATTTTGATCATAAGAGATCGGGCCAGAGATGAGTTAAAGTCTATAACTAGAGCCCCTAAAATTTTAGGAAATTGGACTAACTTTAGTATTAACAAGTAGTAGAGAGCAAAGAAAGAGTGCCTATGCTTATCGTTTCCTATTGATCGATCTATGATATTTGTAAGCTTCACGCTGAATCAAGAGATAATTCTTAATCGGTGGGGAATCGTTTGTTATTTTGACAATAAATCAGCTTCAGAAGAGGAAAATATTTTATGTAACGCATTCCGTACTCGTGCAACCGCGCTAAATTTTATTAATCTATCATGTCGATTATTATGACATGCATTCTTTATTGAATCCCTCACTAGCTGATGCGCATCTTCTTCCAACATTTGAACAACAATTTTTAAAAACTCACAAGTTATAAACAAAATATCAAATTTTGATGAAATTTGAAGGGCGTCATCATAGCATGAATACCTTGAAGTCTAGGCACCTTGAAATTATCTTGATTCAGAGTGTTAGATCATGAAATATTTGAGCTGAGAGCGCTCTAGTAAAGCCTCACGCTCATTTAATCATTATGAAACTTTGAACCAAATTCGCCCTGGAAATCTAAAAATGGTGCAAATTCTCTCAAAGGGGTTGGTTATTCCTCGGAGCAGGAGCATGGAGACTCATTTCAATTGATTCAGCGCCCAAAAATCAGTGGAAAACAATACCCCACACGCCTAAATCGTCGAAAATATCGAACATGGGAAAAATGGGGTAAACAGTGGGTGTGGGGTGTCTAAGACACAGGATCCAAAATGTACAACTACAGTAGTGGAATAAATAAAACGCTAATCATTAAACAGAGGTTTATCACAATTTGTGTTCGTCAAGGAATGCTTATCTTTGAGTTTTTCAGAGTAGATATTTGATTGAAAAAAGTATGCGATGTTTAATCAAGTAAGTAAGCCGATTTCGAAATTTCCATCTTTACGCATACCTCCACTAGCGGAATAGCCAAAATTGGACTGTGTCAATCAATTTTGCATCCAAAATTCAGAAGAAAACTATACCCAATCGACTAAAAAATTAAAAAACTCGTCGATACCCGGCCTCCGTTTTGAGCAATTTCGCTGAAAATGAGTTCGGAGGGTTGGGCTGGACCTGCCTAAACCAACGTACTTACTTTAGATTTTTAGACAAACCATTCTTACGGCCGAAAGCGCCATAGTTTTGCTGATCAAATCTAGATATTTTTAAACACAAAACTGAAAGTTTGGGCTCCTCGTAGTGTTCGACTGAAGGCATAAAAACGTGGGGTTATTATTGAGAGAATAATAAACCAATCAACCTACTCGTAATAAATGCCTGCCATCACCCAGATTCAATCTTCGGACGACTCTGATCTCAATGGCCGATCACACTGACCCAATTGGCCCGGAATCGTCCCATCTGAAACGTGCCCTCGGTTCTTAATCTTCCCTCGAGCGACATGAAAAACCTGGAAGCGATTTATACGCATGTCTAGGATCGATAGTAGACATTCTGGAGCCGGCCGGCGAAACGCGGCTTTCCCTTCTACACACCGAGGTAGCCTCGTAATTTCACTTTTATTTTCGAGGTTCTATTTTGGAAACATCCCAGACGTTTTAGGCCCCTCCGTCATTTTCTGTAGGCGGCCGAATTTTATGAACGCCGCGGAGGATTATTTGTACACCGGTATATTTTTAGGGTTTTAAGACCTTTTCTGCTTTTGAACATAGGGATCCGTTCTCAGGATGGAGATGTTACGTGAAGTAGATTTCCCAGGAGCTTTTTTATGGATTAGATATCTCAAGACGAATTGGTTCAACCAGAACCAAGCTGTATTTTCCAACGTCTTCATTTCAATCCACATTCAATTTATTTAGAAATCTTCCTTCAAATAAACAGGCGGGGTCTGCCACCCAACAACCGATTTGAGTGGCTCACGTTTTTTGTTGTTAGGTCACTCAACACAGCGAATAGCATTGACAGGTTGGCAGATCCCGTCACTATCACATTATCATCGCAGCTCTAAAGCTGTCATCAACTTCGCCAACAAAAGGGAGCTGGGATAAAGGATGAATAGATGATGCCAAGCTGGCAACCTCAACTCGGTCTCCCAAGGCCGGAAGGCACACGGCGTGTTTTAGCGTGAAGAGAATTCATGCGAGCATGGGATCGAATGATTTTGGTTTAGTTTGTTATTATTGGAATGATAGTTACTGATACAAAATCGTCCGGTGTTAATCACGTTTCGATTGTGAGGAGATTTTGCATTCAAATTGTCCACGCAAGACAAAAACCGCGTTTACAAGTATAATAAGTCAAGAAAATCATGGACTCTATTATGACTGTAAAAGTGTCCTAACGTGCCCTAACATTCAACCCAATCGCCGTTCAAGGGCCAGGAATGGGAATATAATATTGGCTGTTTACCGACTCAGAGTCTAAAATTTAGCAAAAAATGACTCGTTCGAGACTTCAAAATTCTCAAAAACTGATTTTCAAAATACAGATTTAGATCCATACAAGGCCTCTTTTTAGGTCGATTAACCTGAAATCAATTTCAATCGGTTAAGAGTTCAAGAATGACAAAAGAACGATGCCTCACACGCCCAAATCCCCATAAACCTTGTGATCCCACATTCAATTATTCTTCCCTCCGTTTGTGGGTGGGGGAGGGGGGGGGTGAACCCTCTCAATATATTCAAATATGTGTGTACCATTATTTCGAAAAGTTTCACGTCTTTTCCAATAAAACCCATCATGTTGCAGTCTTTACGTAAAAGTCTGTAACACGATAACAAAACCGGCTACAAAACTTGCATCTTCACTTGGCATCAATTACAAAAAGAATGTGGTCGAACAATAGAAAACCCAACAAGTACAGGTCAAGCCCCAGAAGTCAATATATAGTGGAGAAAATAGTCCACACGCCCAGAGTTCCGAAAAAATTCGAAAACCATTATCAAAATGTCTGTTTTAGTTTGAAACCAGTTCATAGGGGAGGATGGGCGGTTGAACTGAAAATTACTGAACCCGAAGGAAATAACTTCCGTCCCTAACTTCCGTCAATATTTTGGATTTATAATCTTAACGCCATAACACACGGACACAAAACTATGTTTAGGGCAAAACAAAATTTTGATTCTTGGTTGATACCATACAAGGGTGTATAGTTCCAATGAATGAAAATTGGTACTTAACACCAAAATATTGGTTTGGTCCTAAATTTGTGCAGATCCTTCGTCCTCGTACATCACAACATGACATTGCACTCCCTGATACTAGAAAATAACCTATTTTCTCCCAATATGAAGTACGTACCGCTTCCATCGACGGTGGCGTCCGAGGACGCTTGTCCAGATCGGACATCGTCTGCGAATTGGCCAAGGAGGCCCAGGGGCAGACGAAACAGTTGAGGAGCTGACAGCCAGGCCACGACAGGACCCGCCCAACTCCGCAGGCCATTCGACGTGTACAAGTGCCCCAACGTCACGCGACTCTGTAAGTTAACCCTGAAATCGTCCATAACAGCCAACGAGGGTCAATAAACCACCTCCTTGCATAGCCGCCACCTCGAGTCGGTGAGTTACGGTCGATTGAGCAAAAATCGAATTGGTGGACGTTGACCAGATGCGCGAGTAATCGAAGATTTGGAAATACTTTATGTCTTCCTTCCGGTCATTTAATTCCCCAACACTATCCTAAAAACACAGCAAATTCTTTCACTATGGCTTATTACTCCTTAGAGCGAAAGTATATACATCAAGTCCAAAACAAATCTTAAATCGATTCAGCGTCTATAATTTACTGGAAAATGATAGCAGCACACATCTGACAGGTCCCCATATCCTTAAAAAATCATTTTCAAAATTGGAATTTTAGCCCATGCCCGGTTTTGTACGATTGAGTTAAAAAATCAAGAGGGTACACTTTAGCATAGGAGTTACTGGCCAAGGTTTTAAATTGTTGGAATTAGTTGTTACCGCAAATTGAGGGAAATTGTTTTTGTTACATAATAACCTCAATTTTGGGGGAAATCGGACTGATCAACGTCGCCCATGAATATAGAGGGTCATAATTCGTGAAATGATTTACCCAAAAGACTGAAAACTGTTCCACTGTATCCACGGATGCAGAACAAAAAGTGCATTTCTTCAGTCTGCGACCATGAATGGCAATCAAGTAAGTCCAACTGGGTATTTGCAAAAAATTAATTCGACGCTGATTTTTGACGACACCCGGAACCTGTTTTTTGTATGAAACCTGGCACCAAAACCTGACATTACCCCCGTCGTTTCACACATGAAGAAGATCGAGTCGGGAGCGAAAATATTGCGACACAGGAGGTTGCATTGCAACATTGAGTGGCTTGGCATTTCAGAATATACTTTCTTCTCAAAGGCCAAGTCACGATGTTCATTTATTCATATTTATACGAAGACATGGGTTGATTCCAATTTTAAAAGAAGCCGGTACAGACAGTGATAAATAGAAAAAAGAAACATATTTAAAGAATATTGGGCAATCATGGTCGATGGGACTACGGGGTTTGAGCCTTTTTTGGGGAGGGGTATAAGAAATAAATAAAAAATGAGCAACTACTGATTGAAAACCAGATAGGCCTGAACCGGCAGCCTAGCAAGATGCCCCAACAGCTCTGAGTGCTCGATTAGAGCTGATTAGCATGCCTAGAAGGCGCCAGAAAAAGAGTTTTACATAGTTCTTGGACGAGAAGTCTTCAACGAGAAGACTTCGTGGAGTCAACATCGTAATGTTCCTTGCATGAGGTGACGCCAAAGAACCCTGGAGACTTAGAGAAATTTTATCTAGCCGTGAAGCAAAAATTGTTTTTAAGTCGTACGTTTTATGCGTCTTTTTCCTGGCAACTCATGGGCTGTGAAAATCTCACGTTTTGTACGCATCCAGACTCTACTGGGTGTAGGATTGAGACTTGTGAAGGGAGGGGTGGTTTTATTCTGCAGGGGAGAACAGAAAACGCCACAACGAGGGCGACATACAGGACCACGACAAATTTCAAGGAACCCCCGTTGGCGCCAACGAGCCAATCGACTGCGGAACAGACAAACAAGACGAAACTCGGTCATTTTTGTCGGCGATGATCTACGGTGGTTCTAATTTAGCCGGACGCCGACTTCTTGGAGCCTCTAGAGCTCTCTCTTGACAGCCTTTGCAAACTATACGTTTTACTATCGCGCAGTAGCCAGCGTTGGCCTCGATGAGAGAAGAGTTCAGGCTGGCACTGCAGGAGGCCCGCAATTCGGACGTATTTCACAGGTTTTCACTACAAAACTATACCATTGACAAACTTAGTTCTTCAAAATTTGAACCCCCAATTCGCTTTTAATAGAGTAAGTTGGACTTGCAGCCTTCAAAAACGATTTCTTTACTGTCCCTAAGGAGGCTCACAAGTACAACAAAACTATTTTCTGACAAAAATCGACATTCTAAGTTTGAGAAAAAAATTTATTATGCCTAAAAACGGTGTTTGTCTTGTGAAATGCCCAGTATTCCAATAAAGAGGTCAACTTACTAAGAAAAGGCCGTGTAGGAGTTCCCAATTAAATTATTTTAGGTAGCCATAACAGCAATTTCAACTGGTAAGCATTATCTTGAATCAAAAAGCGCAAGCAGCTTTATTATCTTCTTTGAGGATCACTAGTGGAAACTTGAAGGCAAGCTCCCATACAACAAGCATAGTTTTACTCTGTTTAACCTGAAATATTATTGCTCCTACACATGAAATATTATTTGGAACCAGGTTAGGTAGCATGCCTACCTATGCCTCCTCTAATGTAATTGCATGTCCTATCAGAACTAACCCTGGACTTCTAGTACTTTGGCAACATTGTTGGGAACAACAATTAAACTGTGCCAAATCATTAGGTCTAATTGACTACTGGAACAAAACACTAGAGTAAGGAAACGGAACATGTTCAGATAAAGTTTCTTTGCCAGACCAAAGATGGCGGCTGACATGCTCATAAGGTGGGGGCACCCATGTTCTTTATGAAGTATAATGAAAGTGGCATCATTACGTTGATGTTACCAAATGAAAAATTATGTTGTATATTTTTGATTTAGGATCAGCACAAAGATCTTAAATTTACATTATCATAAAAAATAAAATAAAGTAAAAAAAAAAAAAATTGGCTTGAGGAATAGATATGAAGTATCTAAAATAACAGGTTGTTATATTCATTTGGGTAAAAAATGTTTATTCTAAAGAAATAATTTTTTCTAGATAAATCAATCAACGAGTTATCTTGCTGCGTATTTTTACTGCGCTGCCGGGCGTCTCCTTAAATACTAAAAGAATGATTGCGAATATCAGCATTGTATAATCGGTGTTGTTTCAATCAGTGTTGTTGTTTAAACTGTTTTTCAATCAACGAGACAGTGAGAGACTCAGCAAATAACTTCTAATTGTTACTGAGGGTTCCCATCGGCCACGCAGTCCTCCGCATCTCTGGCGATGCCTTTGGAAATGTCAAGGTGAAGAAGACGAGACACCCCGCGGAACGTGTTTTTAATTGACTCTATATGTTGTATTATTTTAACCTGTGCATAATTTGAATGTCGCCCCGACCCTAGAAAGACAAAGTACGTACGATCTTCTCTCGTCGGAAGTATTCTTTTTTCTATAAGTGATCTCCAGCTATGCACAGCCAGCGAAGGATGTTTCAGATGAATTTTGAAAGGAGGATATTGAATCCAACAGAAACCTATGGAAAACCATTACTGCACAGTTAGGACCCTAGAATTTACTTCTAATCACTACAGCTTTTCTATGTCGAATTAATAATTTCCCAAGTCAAGGAACATTCACATCCAAAAAGCAGGAAGGTGTTTCCCAAACCAAATTTGCAAGTTTTTAAAGCAGTTTTAAGGCAAAACATTCATGGGAAATAAAATGACTGAAACAAAATGAAAGAATACTTACCGTGTTTTTAACAAATTAATATTGAAATCAAAATGAGAAAATGAACGAAGAATACTTTATAGGTAAAACCATAGCTTAATTATTCAAGGAATAACAATCCTAAAACAGTATTTAAAAAAATGTTATTTGTGAATTTGTAGGGGTCCTATGCGTGTCGGGGTATCATTTCCCAATACATTTGGAACGCAGAATCGATTTAGATGGATTTGAATGTACTGCCACAAGCGTCAGCAAGTTTCGACCCATACCCTGACCCCCATTTGGGCTGAAAATCAGTAGACTCAACTGTATTTGTTGGAGTAGATGATGGCTGACCACGGACATCCGACGGGCATTGCAAATTTTAAATGTATATACTTTGAGACGTAAAATTTTACAGTTTTGGTAGAACTTAACGAATTATTTTATTTTTAGTAACAAAATAATAGTAATGGCTTGTTCAGATCTGTATTTTATTTGAAGTAAGACATGGCTGCACATGTGACTTCCGCCTCGAATTCTGTGTAGCAAATCGCCCTTGGACGCGGTCTCAGTTTTTGGCAACGTGGCCAGAGCCGAAACATTCTTGCAAAACTCCCTAAATTAAATATTCAACTTCCCTCTGAAATCAGCTTTTCTAAATATAATTCTATGAAAAGAAGGTCCTCGCGTCACATTTTGTTTTAATTACAAGTGACTTCCGTTCCTAGTTAGTGTAACTGATTTTAAAGCATAGAACTTTCATGAAGTTGGTTTTCAAAAAAACTACTCCCGAACGCTTAGATTCTACGCTTAGAATCCACTGCTCTTGAGGGTATTGTACAGCCTGCACATAATTAAAGATGTACGGATAAGGGATGCAATAGGTACGGGCTGCAACACATTGTCATGAAATAGTTGAGCTTTCTGAGCCTTTCAAGTGCGCCCCTGCTCAGCGGTAAGTACTGTTTTTCTTTGTGGCTCAAACACTAAGAGTGGGCAGGGTAGTAAGTGTGAGCCCTAGTAATGCCCTGAACCCGGAATCATTTGGGCACTGGCTCATTGGAATGTCTGCTGATTTCCTGCAAAGCCGAGCCGGGCAGAGAGGCTGCAGGGGTGTTCCCCGGGTAAGAGTTCCCCTCGCAAATCATAAGACAATACACGAACTACAGATTTAACTCAGAAGCAATAATAAATTAGGAAACTTGCATCAAACAAAAGCAACCCACGTAGAAAAGGCGTTTTTATCGGTTACAAAAACCTATACGACATCCCCACAAAAGTGATGTTAACCTGTACTTCAGATGTTATTTTGGGATACATATAACCATTCTGTTTTTTTATTATTGGATTCACGACCAACAAGAGTGATCGTAATTCAAGGTGAGAGACCGAAATAAACGAATTAAAGCAAAAAAGAGCGCCGAAGCTCAACAGGGTTGTGATTCATGGATTCAAACGTCAAAGGAATACTACTTGATGCTCCCCCCTCCCCCAAGGACTCCTCTACGAAAATAGAAAGGTGGATCGACGTTAGAAGCTTGCAGTCTTTTCTGCCAAACAAAAACACACTCTTAAGGGAAAACAAATCCTTAGAGAGAGGGAGGGAGTGTACTCATATTTATTACCTTCTTCCCTAAGGAAAGTTTA
The DNA here is from genome assembly GCA_019603395.1 of Cyrtorhinus lividipennis. Lineage (NCBI taxonomy): Eukaryota > Metazoa > Arthropoda > Insecta > Hemiptera > Miridae > Cyrtorhinus > Cyrtorhinus lividipennis. The sequence goes on from CM034000.1 coordinate 8,126,627, forward strand.
TTGACACTGTATTCTTCGAAAATGGAGAAATCTCGTCTAGAAACTAATTATTATTCTGAACAAATAACAAACGATGGATGACTACTAAACTGAAGTGAAACTGCGTTAGTCATACCCTAACCCAGGGCCAATAATAACTTTTTAAAAGGAGGTGATCAAAAAGGTCATATATTTCTTCACCATTACTGAAATGAGCAATACGCTTGTTTTGGTCAGGGACCACTTTCCAGCCCAAGTTGGTCCTCGAAACTTTTGAAGCCCGATTGAACCAAATTTTGGGAGGTTGTGGGGGAAAAATGTGTTTTTGAAACTCGATTTTCGGGGGGTATAATGAATGTAGGGAATAATATACCCCTTAAATTTTGGACGCTGAATCGATTGGAATGAGTCTCGGACACTCACAGGGGGACAATTTTCCCCATATTGTTACCGAATAATAATAAAGCATTGTGGAAGAATTTGCAGTTAAGCACCCTTCGGACACCAACAGAGTCTACCTGCTACGTGGTATATCCAATAATAAGGAGCATTTGAAAGGACTTTTTCGATATGGACGGCGGACGGACATTTTCCACCCCTTTGAAAGGTAAAGGTTTGGAGAGCAACAAATTTGTTATTAGTTGTTATAAAAGGAAAAGCGAATTATTCTAATGAGAATAAGAAATGAGATCAGGTTGAGCTATTTTGGTTGGTTATTCCTTGATTAATTTCAAAATGTGTGTTTCGAATAATGAATTCTTGAGTTTGGATGAGGTTATGGGTCAAAATGGATACCTCTTCCCATTTCGAATGTGTGTTTTCGAGATTTTTGGTACCTATGCGTGAGGGGCTCCTGGTCCGAGGTTTTGTTTACTCCCATTTGGATGATTTTTGAGTTGGGGGAGGGGGGAGGAGACAACTCACGGAATACCTCGTAGACTGTGTCACTATTTTGTTGCTAACTAAATGTTAGCCTAATCATATCTCAGCGTATAATTTGCCAACAAAAAAATCAATAAAGCTTTTTTACCCACCCAAATATTCTGGTTCAAGGAAGGATTGAATATCATTCAATATATACGACTTGGAAAAACGTGGAATGCCTAAAACCCCACTTGCTCATGTTTGGAATTCATAAACAGAGCAAATTTGATGCAGATTTTATGTAAAACATTTCCTTGTTGGTTTGACTAAACATATTGTCAGGAGTTTCAAATCGTATTTTGGCATATCCATCTTGTATCTAGTTCTATTTAGTTAAATAATAAATAAATCAATCAGATTTTCGTGGGATATTTGCTTATGAGCAAAAGACTCATAAGAAATAGCCAAGTATACATGTGGTAGTTCTATATTCTTCAAAATTCGCTGGGAGTATTTTGAACGACTTGCTCGATGTACAAAGTCGGTCATTCGACGAGTGACGCTCCAATTGAGACGTTTTTACTTCTCTCAGACCGCACAGCACTTCCAGATTGACTAAAATAATGTTCGCCGAGTGCAAATAGTGTAGTGAGTGAATTTAGGAAGAAATCATTTAGGGCCGGGAAGAGTGTTCTGACTATTAATAACATCCCCGCGGTCTGTATTTATAGTCACGTGCAGGTGGGTGGGTTTTGTTAAAGACAGTCCGTTTGGAAGATTATGTGTTTTGAGGGGGATGTTTGGTTTCAGACACCGTGTTTAACATGTCAAACATGAATATTCACAACATTCGTGTTTGTGATAATCCAGTTCAACATGGGGAATATTCAGTCATATCAAGAAGTTCTTCGTGAGGGTTGAAGTCAGTCAGTAGTGCAGTCGTTCAACATTTTTTCAACAACTGTCAACGCGTTTTGAGACCTGGGAAGTGAACACTTCTTTGAAATTGATTCCCAATTTGGCAACTCGTACATCGCACTTGAATTTGGGATATTTTCTCTCAATTACACCAACACATAATGGAATGAGCGGGAAAATGACTTGTTTACGCAGAGGATGATGAGGTGTAAGCGTCATCTCGTCTTAGTAATCTCGTTTTCAATGTTATTCATCGGGTCAACAATGTCATTGATCGGGTCAACTGTGCTGCCTGACAGCGTGAAACCTGACAAAGACAAGGTCGGAACTCCAATGAGAAATGAAATCAATGATAACCTTGGAAATGACTGATATCGGAAGCTTCAAGCCGTCTACCGACTCTTGTCATTTTGATATAATGGCCTCCTACCGGTACGTAGCTGAAAATTCGATTGAATCAATCATGTCTGACGCATTAAGTGTAAAAATTCAGTGGATTTTAAATTAAAAAAGCCACAAGGTTATACTTTTTGTTTATTATTTCATGAACCCATTTTTATGTTTCTCCAATTTGCCCCAGAATTTGACAGTTTGTGTTACAAAATCTGAATCTGAAATCTGAATTTTGGAAGGAGTTCCCCTATATTTATGGGTCTTATGCATTTAGGGTATCATTTGACACTAATTAAGGACGCTGAATCGACTGGAATGGATTTTGAACATGTAGCCGCAATTGGTAAAAACGTAAAAATTAATTTGGGCTCTTATGAAAAATTGTTTGTTCACTTGTTTGGGGTCCCTATCAAAAGTTAATCGACAGCGTTCGTTCATTTTTGACTATCTATTTCTCCATTTTCGGCTTATTTAATCACCTCATATCATAAGCACCAACTTTGGACGTAACATAGAAACATCGTGGATTATTGCTAGCGAAGGTTCGCCGACAATATAACTTGTATACTGATTGTAGAACCTGCCACTGGTCGGAGTTGGATTTCTCACATCTCAGCTCATTACTAACAAAATCTATTGATTTACATGGGGCATTAATTCAGGTTATTTTACATTTAAGATTTTGTGATTTTGAACTTGGGTTAAGTAAGATTAATAATCTTCCATAATCACCGATGAAAATCCAAATTCCATACCTCCAAGAACAGCCCATGTCCCATATCCCATCTCCGTTTTGTAAAATGGAGGTTTTTCCTGAGGTAGGTAAATAAGCCAGACTAGCCTATTCGGTTAAAATGATTTCAGTAAATGCATTGCACTTTTGCCTCATTGCACCTACAGGTGTGTCCTTCATCCAAATCATCAAGCCTAAACTCATGCGAGTGGTTTATTTTTCTCAGGCTCAAACAGTATCGCTTTACGATTTGCTGGCTTGGGGTAGAGCAGATCCCACGACTATAAATCCGGTCATCATCTGCCAGAAGGTGCTGTTAAGTGTGGCTAGAAACAGCAAGTACTTGGAGCACACTAGCCCTACTTTCCATCAATGGTAAATTTTTAATCTCAGTTCCATTGTTGATCTGAACAGCATGAAGCGGAGCGAGAGATTTCTGCGTCCAACCCATGAGAATCAAACGATGCTCAAGTTCGAAGGGCACAATCGTTTACCTAAAGTAAAAATTTCATTGCGATTAATCTTTATTTTATTGGAGGTATTCGTGCTTCCGTAAAGAATGATTTGGCTGGGCATTTGAACCAAGCAAACGCAGTAATTTTGAGGATGTGGTTCTTGGAAAACCAGAGTGTTTAGTTTTGTAGGAGAACGTTTTTGCATACATATGTTAACGATGCACAGTTAGTTCTATCATAGCTTGAGGTATATTTTAACTCGTGTGTCGAGTAGATGTGTACGAGTATTAGCATGGCCCCTGTACACGACTCAATCTTTCTAGCGCGGACATTACCCATTAGGGGAACTGATTCATCACATAATTATTGTGATTATATAATTGTTTTGCAAGAATTCAAGAAAATACAGCTTACTTCACATTCACATTCAAATTTTTGAATAACTAATTCGTTCTAATAAAATTAAACCCTTTAAATTAAGCTTACAATCTTAAAATATGCGCTAAAATATCGGCTTAGCTGTAATAAAAATTGTTTTATAGAAGAATTTAGTGGAGAAAATCTAGTTCGAGGATTGCCTTTTCAAATTAAGTTAAATCCATCCAAAATTTCTCATAACACCTGAAACTCGTGTTTTCATTGAATTTATAACGAACAAAAAGCGGCGATTTTATCTACGGGAGACAAAAACGTCTGTCTCCTTGGCTTTCCTTTGGCATTGGACGGAAGAACTTCGTGATTCACAAAAATACCGGGTGCCAAACGTTACGTCGCGAGTTTCAATGGCAGATGCCAACCATTTAGAAAATTCCACTGAAAGTCCTTCATATGTGGCCAAAACGCGTACGAGGCAGTTTGTAAATTTTGGCCTACCGTACGAAACTTCGCTTTCGACTTGAGGTAATGTTGCCAACAAGGAGCAACGTTTTGTTAGTAACATAAATGTTGCAAAGCTTATTCTGAGTAATTTTTGAATGGGAGTGGAAAAACCATGTCACTGAACTCGTTCCTTATTACAGTTTCAACTGTCAGTCTGATGAGTAAGTAGGTATGAGCTGGCGTCGAACCAGAGATGTTGATCTTGCCCCTTCACAGACGCTTGTGCGTTGTAACTATTTATTTCGTTGCGGCCACATTGTCTATTGTCGGGCTACATTAGATGTAAAAGAAACTAAAAGTTTTGGCGCGGAGAAAGGGTCAAAGGTTGACGATTTATTATAATTAGAATGGCGAGACAATACCTCCTCTATCTTGAAGCTGGTTCTCCTGGTAACCTTCCTCCGGATTTCCCCTTCGTACACTTCCTCGACGGTACTCATTTTTATGCGAAATTTATTGGGGAGACGAGAACGAATTCAGCAGTTTTGTGAGAGATTAATCGCCTTGATCGTCAGCGAAAATCGATTCGGCTTTTCAAAATGCTGTTTCCCGGAAGCTCAACGCGGAAGAAATTATTTTTCTTCTTTTTTTACTGAACAGGGGGAGCGTTCGCGAGGCGACTACAGAGAAGCACTAGCCGCCCCTCCCCCACCCCCTTCAAGGGGCTTCGCCCCCGGTTCCACCCCCTTCCACCGAAAGCTTCTCAACCTTTTCTCAGCTGACTGATGGCGCCCACATGCCAATATTTAAAAATATATCAGCCTGTGGCCCCTCGGCCTAAGCCGAAATAAAACGCTAGTCCAAACTTTTTGTTTCTTCAACAAAACATGTTCGTTTCACGGGAACAACGAGTGATATTACATGAAACGAAGTGAACTACGTGAATTCGTCTGAGCTTAAAATAGTCAACGTCGTCGGTGGACGGAAGGATATTTTGGGCTCACATCTGAACCTTCCGAATGCTTCCTTTAATGGGCTCCGGAAATAGTGGCTTCATTAAGGAAGCATCAAGTACAATTATCATTTTAATCATAATCATCATCATCATCTTGATATTTCCCGATAAATTCAACAATATAAAATACTACTTGCAGTTGAAGGAAATTTTGAAACTCGCGACTCTGAATAAATTAGTCAAAAATATTTATGAACGTGCATAACTTGCTCGTACATACGGGCATTTATTGATATAGATGGCCTTCATAGTATTAAAAGTATAGATGCTTAAAAAAAGAGGTAATTTGACATTTGGCGTGAAAATATTTGTTGATTATTCAAGGAATAACCAACCAAAAGTTGTGTCTGCGAAACTCTGGAGTGTATGAATGTCCGAATAAAAGCAGTTATTTAGTTTGGCGTAAAATACTACGACAAATGGTCACGGAGTAACGTCATCGGGTAATTTAGATGGTCAATTTGATGACTGATAAAGAGGAGACTGAAGAATCAGATATGAGACCACATTTTCATTAGGTTCCTCAAACTCCACGCGAGTTTTAAGCGAGTGGAAACAGATAAGGGTGATCAGGTAATTAGTAGATATACCAGCTCGGTCCACATTTCTCTCCTGATTTAATTGAGGGGAAATCTCTGTCAGTCCATCATAATCAGCCTTCCGAATGAAAACAATTCGTATTCCAACCATTTGCACGAAATTTCCGAAGAGGAACTTTGTGTCGATTGAGATCGGTTTTGAACCAACTGCTACAAGCAGAGGCTGGGTTCGGATGAAAATAAATTTTTTAATATAACTACTTTTAATGAATTTATGCCTATTTCACTTTTGTTATAATTACATAGGTACGCTTGCGAAAGCAAATTTTTTTCATTCAAACCTTGCACATTTGGGTTAGAAGATTTATCGAATAATCTTATTATAATCAATAATATTAGAACGAAATTGGAAAACCGCGTTTAGTCCTGAGAAGGTAGTTCCAAGTCTCTTTGTATGAACTAAGGACATTAAAGCAACCGTAACCGTAAGTCTGGAACTCAAATTCCAGTTTGAGTGGTGTAAAAAAATATTTGGTCCTAATAGGGTGTCGTTCCCATTGGATGTTGTTTTGATCCTTTCGGAACACGATCCTAATAACATCCTCCCGTCAATACGAGAGGCATTCGACCGCTCTCTCGGGTAAATATGAAAATATCATCAGCTTCATTCAACCTTTTTGGCCTTGATGAAAAAATCCTCCTCGTAGGCAGTATGTTTCCATTATTTTCCTAATAGACGAAATATTTTTTAAACGATTGACGAGTCAAACCCATTAGCTCCACACGAGATCATTTAGGAGATAATGTCCTCACATTCATTGGTGTCACATCGCCGCAAAAATAAAATCGTTCACCATAAAACTTCGGATATGCTTTTGAACCGTGGGAATACGTTTCAATACATTTCCGGTAATACTAACACTATACATCCCAATTTGGAAGATGTACAAGGTCTTGAAATGCAAATCCGCTTACCCTCCGAGACGGAAACTTGTCAAATGGGTACACCTACTTATCATTTCAGTTCCTCCAAGTCTGATGAGGGGATTTTGAACATTTTATCGAGAAGTTTCTTCGACGAGAGAACTCAGAGCTGCATCCCTTTTTGGTTCCTGGTCTGGTGCGGTCTGTGTGCTCTTATTCGTGGATGTTTACAAACAAAATTCTCAAGCGTTGTAGTGTGAGTGAGCGATAAATCGGGGACTTCTTCATTGACGTGCATTCCCACAATACTGTGTGTATTCCGGCATCAAGTAAGCGTAAATACGTATGTCCGCATCTTGAGTAGAGAACGACAGATTATTGACTGGAATCAAGAAGCTATTGCAGGCTTTAGTTGAATCAGGACCTAATTAGCTTCGGGTATATATATGAAATTATGACTAAACGTGGTATTATTTTTCTTAGATGATCGAATTCAACGATCTGCCTCGTGGAAATAATTCCAAAATAATGTTGCAACAAAACGCATCATTTAGGATTTTTTTCTCATCCCCGTGTGAAGACGAAAGTTGACGTTTTTAGTACAAATAAATAAGATTGAAGAAACAATCCCCGAAATCCGCAGATAAACTATCCGTTTCAATTATGAACCATTACTTAATCACGGACAAGTCCGGGCTCTGATAAGGGCAGATTTCCATGTATTTTGTCAGTACAGGTTAATTTCAGCGCAATCGTCGTTCACTATTAGCTAAAGTTAAGCTACAAACAAGCTAAAACCAAGTGAATTGTTTTCAGAGTGATAGTGATAATTGATATTGCATCATGTGAATTTTATGAGAAGGAAAAAAATGGCGGCGCCCACTAAGTCACACAACAGAGTGGAGGTATCCTAGAATGATTCCCTCATAAATTTTGTGGAAAAGTTAGGGACATGTTTCCGGCTCGAAACTTTTCAGCCCGATTGGACCAAATTTGGGGGTACATAATGTATTTTGAAAATGTATTTTCGAGATTTTTGGGGATCTAGGCGTGTGGGGTATCAATTTTGACTAAATTTTTTACGCTGAATCCAATAAAACGGGTTCCGGAACGATTGGCGCCCACCGGAAGAGGTGAGTCAGAATTGGTATCAATCTACCAATTCTGAATGTTTCCAAGATTTCTGGTACCTAGGAATCACTTTTCCCTAAATTTTGGGCGCTAGGAACCGATTGGAATGAGTCTGCATCCGCTTCTGGTCCTAGGAATAATCAACCCCTGTGAAATAATTCGCAGCGGTTTCTCAATCAAGGTTTACTGCAGTAGCTGAGAAGAAGTATGTCTAAAATGAACTATAATTCACGATTTCTCTCAAGCACGGCTTATGGTCGCGACTAATTCGGTCTTTGTATTTCGCGTTCGTCGCGAATGAAAGTGGATAAAGGAAGATTTCCTCGAAATCAGTCTCTCATCAAGTCAACATATTCCTTCAGAACTGTGGGAATCGGCAAGTCACGAATCCTCGTCGGTAATTCGCCTGTTGAGCTCAGCTCTGTCCTTATGACAATCTTACATAGATGTTTCAAACTTGGAACAGCCGACAGGCACGACACAACGTTCAAAATTTCTGGCGGCGGGCGAGACGACGCTCTCAGTATTAACCTGTACGTTATTTCTGACCTTGCGTCCTGGCGTAGAGTATCTCTTGTTGAGTCTAGGTATTTGGCGGCTTTGAACGGATTTGCACCGTGTCTCAGAAATAAAAGCAACAGCGTATGTCGACCGCTCACCGCCGCGTACGCAGCCAGGGTGTGGCCGTCAAATGGGACGTCCACCATTGGGATCGTTTCATTTTGAAATACATACTTTTTTCGGGATCCTATTAACAAAACCCATTCAAAAACTTCCATTTCTTCATTCGATGCATATCCAAATATACCCTGGTGAAACAAAACTATAAAATCTCCTTCCGTTTCGAAAATGATGTCTAAAAATCTCAACACGAGATCCTCTCTTGAGGCGTGCGATACCTTCATGAGTTTCAGAGCCATAAGAATTGTGTCGCTATCTTTGGCTAATGCCCACCGTTTCAGGGCACACTCCATCAAACGCTTCATCATCCGCGTGTCACCCAACATGGCCAATCCAAACGCTCTTGGAATTTCGCTGTTCTTGAGACGACGCCTCTCCAGGGAGAAATGCTTTTTGTCACTGGTCATTCGAGCTGTTTGCTGACTGATCTACAATCTAGGTTCTATGATTTTGGGCAAGGTTCTAATAAACTTCTACAGTTCACTTTTGCCTACAATAAACGAACAATCATGTACAAGGTAACGTACGTACATAGTTGCAGGAGAATATACTCGTTGCTGATCAAAAATCATCTGTTGCCACCCAAATGGAATGAATCATCTTTTGCGAAGGTGCAGCACTTATTGAACCAGTTACGCTTAATGTAACATTCATTACACTTACGTATGTAACAGGAAGCACCTCCCAACCAGGTCTATCCCGAATACGCGAATCCTGATAGTATACGAATGCGTACTTAGGCATGAACCTTCATGTTTCACACCCTTGCAATTAGTTGCCGTACATTTTCATTCACCCTTACTTGTTGTTTCATTGAGTCCTCTTTTTGAAAAGTTACCGCTTTGATGAAAAGATGCTAGAGGAGACTACAAAATTAGGGATAACAATGTTAGCACCAACATGTCCACAGCAGCAGGCAAGTGGAATGAGACTGAACTATGGAGTAGGGATGAAAAAATATTCACCAGTTTACAAAAAAAAATATCGATTCTTTAGCACAAAACAAGTTGTAGGAATCAATTCTTTCATAGCGGTTTTTGAAAAATCGGTACTTTTCCCCAAAGGGGAATTGTTCAACTTCGGTTATCCATTTCAAATAAAACACCACCTTTTTTCTCTTAAGATACCGATTTTTTATCCTCATTATGAAGAGCTTATTGAGGTTTTGGGGGAGTTTTTACAGAGAACGACTCATGTATTCCTACATTAAGTCATCTTCTTGGAATGTTGTATACAGTATACACTAGCTTTCTCTCCACTTTTTTAACCTGTAGGGGAACAAGGAGCATTGAACAAAACCTGCCCACTTCACATGTATTTTGAGGGGAGGTTGAAGACCCCTGAATTCTGAGTCACTAGCCGCCTTTGTGGAATTTTACTTGACTTACACACAAACAAACACTGAAACAAATCTTGAAGAAATTACAGGAAATTTCCAGATTTTTCCTAATCTGAACAATATTGGGTTGCTTTATGAAATCATTCAACTTACCGAGCAGTCTCTTAAGGTGCATCGGGTGAAGTAAAGATAAGACTCCCTGATGCTAGTTTTGTGTGCAATGTGCAGGTCTCACTGACGTTTAGTTGTAAATTATTCTAATTGAAAATAAAACTTTAGATTTTAAATTTCCTATTTGTTATTATTATCGACTACAGATGAAAATTTTGTTATCTTTTAATCTTCTGTGTTTCAAGGCGTGTAGACACCTAAAATCCACACTGCCGTTCATCCTCCGCCGTCCTGGTCCATGTTAATCCATAAAATGCGCGATAAATTTCTTCAAAATGTCCGAAATGTACAATTTTGCTCATAGACTCCATTTGGAGACTCATTTTCAGCGAACGGAGGCAAGGTTGGTGTGGGAGTGTTATGCCTATGTTTTAAGAGTGTGGGGTGGTTGTATTTCAAAGGGCACTATGAAGATTTTTTTTTTCGTCAGGAAAAAAGTGTGATTTTTTGTAACCAACTATTTTTTTCTGCTCTGGGGACTGCCATTAGCTCAGGACGATAAACTGACGCTTTAGAGGAGAGCAATACATTTGCGAGCGGGGACAGGTGCGGGATTAGCTCTCAAACAATATCCGCAAATGAGCCAGGTGTTATGTTTCCTCAAAAGGACACTGTCTGGAGATGAACCCATTCGGACGGGGGATAGCAATGTCAACTTGTACCTGGGATTAGGTAGGGGGTTCTGCAGGATCCCCACTTGGGCCACCCCGGCTCGATTCATCCTAACTCGATATATAAAGTTGAATGCCGGTTGTCGCCGGACAAGTGAAACCAAAGTGTATCAGTTCGTTCTCAGCGTCATCCAGGTGAGTTCAAATGTTATCGAAAATGAGTCGTTCGATCAGAGGCCTCCCGTCTTGTCAGGAACAAAATTACTCACATCAAATTGATGAAATACCCACCTGCCCACTGCTCCTTTTTGAACTACTTTTTAATTTAATTATTTATTGTTTTTATTTATTTTATTTTTTTTTTCATTTTTTGTATTTATCTACCTCGTATAAACGGGGACCTAAATACAAAAAAAAAAAAAAAAAAAAAAAATGCAAGTTTATTTTACCTTAAAACACAATTTGTCTGTATTTATCTTGTACTGATACTCTTGCGTTAAATAAAATTAAAAGTGTTGTCCCTTTTTGAAGCCCCTAAAATGTTGCCCCTTTGTTGAAAAAAAGTGGTAAAATGGTAAAAAGTGTCCCATTCTTGTTTATATTTCCTTGAGAACAAGTAATATTCTTTGCGATCCGGCATGCGCAATATGTAAAGCAAGACACTCATGTCTGATCCAGTTGATAAAATCATCGTCGTCGTTATTCCGTTTTCTTGTCTTCTTTCGGTCCTAGTATGATGGATGAACAAAATTTTGTTCATACAACCGTGAATAAAATATATATTGAAAACTACCCTTGACGTGTATGTAGAAAGTGTAAAAATTTTATCATAAAGAAAAAATTGAGAAAAATCTATAGTTATCGATAACAGTTAAGTTTTATGAAAATATTTGGGCTTTCAACGTCAATGTTTACTGTGTCATATTGCACTTTGTCATTTTGTCTCTATTTAGAAAATAATGTGTTGTCTATATTTTAACCCTGCGGATCTTATGGGACCCATGAACACAGAATGACAAAGTTAAAAAATATCCAAATATCCACTCTACACGCGCATCATAAAATACAAGCAAAGAAAAAAAAAATTAGTGAGCGATTAAAGGTTGTGGAACTCTCATGGTAAAGGTGAGACAGCTTGGCGACGAGCCCCGGCCAAGACCCTGCCCTATCAGAGAGCTCATGAGTTGGAGTTCACTCGAAACGGCCTAAGGTCACCATCCTGGAGGCCTGGAGGGGGTGCAATGAAACCAGAAAGATTATGTAAATTTAGTGACCCGAGAGAGAGAAAAAAAGAAAATAAAACAAATTGTCTAACAGACGACGCCCGCACCTAAAGGGCATCATCTCTAGAAAAAGTAACCTTTTTTCTTTTCTTCGGATGATATTCTTCTGCGAATTTAAAAAGTCATTCAAGTTCAAGGTGGCTTTGAGAAACCGTCGAGTCTAAATGTGATCGGGAAGTGGACATCGAAATCTAAGGAAAGAGAACTTCATCGCACAATGTTTCTAGCCTTCCTTATAGATCTTGTTTGGAGGTCATGGATGGTCTAGCTGGTTTTTTATGTTCAAAATATAACCACGCAGTGTGCTTAGTTCCTCGTCTCTATTCTAGTAGACGATAAAACGAGAACATCCCGAATTGGACAAAGAAATGACCCTTTACTTAAGAAAGATGAATCTTCGTAGTTTCGATCACTATAGCGAAATAGGGTGTGATTCATCTGTAGACAGACTTATCTTATCCAATGAGAGTTTGAGCCATTAAGTGCTTAGGCCTGTGCGCGGTCCTGCAAGAGCTAGTAGGGAACTTGAAAGTGTTTTGGGAATCCGTAACGAAGTCAAAGTCGGGGTGGAGGCAACAGGAAATCCTGCACAACGGAGGATGTAGTAGGTAGTTGGCTGAGAATGGAATGCAAAATAGGCTTTCGGATCGCGTAGCAACTCGCCGTCCACATGAAAATTCTCGGGAGAATTCGTGCTGCGCCCTCTCAATAAAAAAAAAATGCTGCGCCCTCTCAGTAAAACAGGGACCAGACCGATGACGCATATTCAAGAATCGGCAGTACACGAGAATTGTCTAGCATGACAGTTGCTGGAATGCTTCTTGTGAAGTCCTCGTGTTTCTCCTCAGCTATCCCAAATCTCACATTGCTCTATTGGCAGTTACCGCAATGTGCTCTGAGAAGGTCAACCGCCCATCAAGCAACACAGTCAGATCCGTCAAATTTGTTGAAGGGGTCAGAGTTCGTCAACCCAGTGCGTAATCAAAGTCAATGCGGCCTCCACCACGAATGCATGAGACAACAGAACACTTGGCAGGGTTCAAGAAGAGCTCTCATTCTCCATGTACCAACGTTCCCTTTTGGTGAGGGATCCCTGAAGAATCTTAGTCCCCAGCTGAGTAGATGTGGCAGAATGTCTCTAAATCGTCAGCAAACAGAATACCACCCCAGGACCCGGGCTCAACACCACTCCGCTGATCATCGCAATTTTTTAAGCTTGAATTCATCCATTACTAGCACTACATTGCCACCACCGATTCGCTGGAGAAACGTTTACGTTGAATTTGACAAGGCTTGGCCTTGTTGATGAAGGTTCTCGCATACAGCATTATCTCACTGCCCACCTTAAGACCTGCTTCTTCCGCAATACACCTGAGCCCGATATCATCAGCAAAGACTGGATATGGAGAGATGGGCAGCAACACGAATTCAAAATCGTGGAGGTGGCAGCATGTTGTTTTGTAGTTTCGCGCTCTTGTCCAGTTAAGACGTAATTCGGCTGTAGTAAGAGGAAATTGATCGTTGTTGACGACAGTCACGTAAAAATTTACTATCGCCCCACATTGAATGACCTGCATGTGTCGTCATCTTTCCTAATTACCACAACAGCGAATCGCCCATTAATGCTGATTCTGATCGCCCGACACTATTTGCCTGAGAACTCAGATAAGGCCGAGGGCATTATTGAAAAGAACCCGAATCTCGAACAATCGCCGATTTGCCTCTTCCATGGAATCCTCTGCGACTGGTGGACGTGATGATCTCAAAACGATTAGCACTGTGCAGGAGGCACACGTTTGGCGAATCGAACCGTGGAAAGATGAGTTTATTGTCAACGACGCCGGAAGTATCAGCTTATCATCCATCGAGATGACCCACTAATCGACTGTTTGTTAATCAAGGTTGAAACGTCGACTGGGGAATTCCCATTGGGAAAGAGAAAAATGTGATTTCAAGGCCGTAATTCCTAATGTGATTCTCCAAACTGGACATACATTTGAATATGAAACATGCGGATCAGTGATCAGTGCATTGACTTTCTCCGGTCAACAACCGAGTATGGCTACCAAGAGATGATTTATTCCAGAAGAACTCATTTTTTTTTTTAGAGATGTTCATGAAATTTGACGCCTCTGACTATGTTTTGAGCTGATTGATGCAGGACCTCAACAGAAGAAGACAAGCTTCTTCTATATAAAATGGGGAATTGTTTAAATAAATTTTTTATCATTGAAATAGTGTTGGCGTTTCCGAGTGCGACCAAAGCGAGCGACCACATAAGGCAATCCAAAGATAATTAATGAATATTAAAAAAAAATAAAATAAAATAATATAAAAAAAAGTTCAAATAATCCAATTCAAATAATTCAAAAACGCTGTTTAAGAAAAAGCATCCAAATCTTATAAATTGGCTCGGTAGATCCGGGATCTTCTTCAATCGACTTTACTTATTCAATTACACAACTTTCATTTGAAAAAAACGGAACACAATCGAATTCCTCAATAATTTCTTAGAAAATAAATAAATAAATATAAGAAGAAGAAGAATACTAAAAACACATTTCTTCTGGTCTTTATTTACAACTTTCTGAATTAATTTGAACTAACATAGATATTCATCTAAGTTGCAAAAAATTCACCTCTGATGTTTTACGAGGGATTAACTTGAATTAAAAAAAAAATTAAACCATATTTGAAAAAATTAAACTATTAAACTATTAAAACTATTTGAAAAAATTAAACCATATATTTTTTTTTTTACTTGACACTTTTTTAAGGTTGTAAGAAACTTTGAAACGAAATCATATCAAAATACGTAATAAAGAAAAACTAAACAAGATTTCTTTGAGAAGAGAGATTGTCTCCCTCTTCTTGAGGGAGACAATTCGAAAACTGACCCTCTATTCCTTTCTTATATCCGACTGTGTTTCTCACATGGTGATATAAATTATTTTATTATAATTTCATTACCTACCTTAGGATTTCAACATTTTCCCTCCTTTTTGTGTTTTACAGAATTCAATATAAATTTACGTAGTTGATATTAATGGGAGCAAACGACATCTGCCTTTAAACTCTAATTAAGAATTTATCAGTTATTTATTTCCTATATTTATTCTTTATTCATTATTATCATTATTCATCATTCTCAGAGGCATTTTTTATTTTTTCCTTGAATTTCCATGTGTATTTATTGAAACAATAAATAAGTCGACCTCAAGGAGTTGATACGGTTAACTTCTTTCCCAAATTCTACCCGGTTATTCAGGGATTTCCATTCACTGCAACTGCACGCCAGTAGCAATGGGCAACCTGCAACAACCTTCAGCTGCGTTTTGACCGCGCTTGTTGTTTGGAGTATAATGATGGGAAATCTGCAAGCGGTTTACTCTAAGCTCGACAATGAAACCGCACTGGGTCCTGACCCGCTCGTTATTTCTATTGAAGATTAACAATTCGACCCAGGAAATTGGCTCAACGGTCAACTTGTGTCGCTGACCAATAGCGGCTGCGTTGTACAGATTGACGGATGAAGCTGGAAGGTTTCTAGATCAAGGTTTTCTAGAGGTAGAGGAAGCTTAAATTGTAACAGGGAGTTTCAACAGTCGGCGATTTGAGGAAAATTAAAAATCAATTAAATACAACCTGAATTCCAATGTTGTCTTCCAATTTGAACGCTACTACTTGTCGATTACTCATCAAGTCTTCATTCTTGTTTGTTTCAGTCCAATTAGAGATGTCTAACATGCTAATGTTGATAGCTCTTTCGGTAGTGTGCATCGCCATGGAGTCCAATGCTTGCTATGATGGCACACTGCTGAGTAAGTACATATACCAAACATGAGATACGAAATGAAAACGTGATATATTTTTGTATACTTGTGTTCTTCTTAAGACTACAGTTTAGATTAAATTAGTTCCAAAAGGAATGCCTGCGTTAAAAAAATAAAATTAATAATCGTAGATACTTAATGCGAAATACCCAATTTACCTCGTTAAACACATCATTTCATACCTATTAAAGGAATAAATATCCCACTCTTTTTCGTGCACAACTCGAACTGTGGGTTAGAAGAAACCTATTCGGTTTTCACTTGATACATATAAAAATATCAGCACCAAGAGACCTTGTGAACTCTTTTTGGTTTTGGACATGAGGTAAAACCAGGCTCCCCATGGACGATTCGTCACATAAATGTGTAAAAACTTCAAACTTCCACCAAATGAACGTGAAAAATAATCTTTCGTTGTTATTCTTTCGCAGGAACTGGAGGTTTGACGTGTAACGACAAAAGGCTGATTGTTGACTTGCACAATAGACTGAGGCAAGCAGTAGCAGTCGGCCAGGTACCTGGTCAGTCCCCAGCTTCGAACATGTTGGAAATGGTAAGACCGTCGAACACTTCAATTCCTTCAAACTAGATTACAATTGATATGTAAAAGAAGAAAAAAAGTTAATTTTACCATTTCTTGGTTCTCAGGCGTGGGATGAAGAGTTGGCAGCACAAGCTCAAAGGTGGGCCAACCGATGCGTGTTCGAACACGACTCAAATTCGGCGAGACGAGTTGGTAAGACAGCCTTTCAAAATATTGACACTTTTCCAAGAAAGAACGGCTGAAACGAAAAATAAATTTTAATGATGAATAAATAAGAGCAAAACTTCAGTAGTGCTTTTTGATTTATTACTCCCACTTTTGTATCATCTCTTGTATTAAAAATTGTACCACAAAACTTATTTCATTTTTCACTGTCTGCAGGGAGGAAAATTGTGACACAATTTTTTTCTTCTTTTTCAGCCCGTTTTTCTGTTGGTCAAAATTTGGCAATTACCTGGACGTGGCCAAACCCGAACAACCTAAGAGACGTTCCGGATTTTTCCACTCAAATTCAACTATGGTTCAACGAAGTTTACAAATATAGGGGTTCGTTTTCGCACGCCACAGGACATTACACACAGGTGGGTAAACGAAGCGTTCGCCATTACAGTCAAGAGAATCCTTGACGGGCGGAAAGATATTTTTGGGCAATTTTTAACTATGAATAAGGAAAAATCTCAACTTATTGTTGCAGATGATATGGAGTGACACTTATTTGATCGGATGTGGCTACTCTTATTATAGACAAGGTTCCCGGTACAACAAGCTTTACGTCTGCAATTATGGGCCAGGGTAAATAAATACCTTTTGAACAAATCTTAAAAAAGATTCATGACTTGA
The DNA here is from genome assembly GCA_019603395.1 of Cyrtorhinus lividipennis. Classification (NCBI taxonomy): domain Eukaryota; kingdom Metazoa; phylum Arthropoda; class Insecta; order Hemiptera; family Miridae; genus Cyrtorhinus; species Cyrtorhinus lividipennis. The sequence continues at coordinate 8,143,699 of CM034000.1, forward strand.
AAATACCATCACCATTTTTGTCTTTTTCTTAGACTGACGCCAATGCTAAATGATTGTTACAGAGGCAACGTGAGAGGGTACCAACCCTACCAACACGGTTCACCAGGATGCACAGTCTACGGGACCACCCCATCCCAGAAATACTACGGCCTATGCAGTAAGCTCCCATCACTATTATACAGAACAAAAATAATAATTGAATCGCAATTATACCACTTGTTCCTTGCCGCATCACATAATTTTCTCGTAACAATTAGGTAAATTAAGATCAGGGTGAGCAACCCAACAATCGGTATATTGCTACTTTCGATATGGTCCGAAAAGTACATTTACTCAAAAAGGCCCGTCTTACAATCACCGCTTGTCGATTCAATACATCGATTGTCAGGGGCGCATACCCTAATCAATATTCAGATTAGCCAATTAATACTTCATTAACACATTTACTTCGACGTTTGTTTCAGCTGTCCGAGGAATATTCCTTGATCCATGTGGCTACGCTGGATAATCGATATGTAACATTCTCACAAGAACGTCACAGAAGCAAGCTTTACTGCCACGAGAGCCCGCATTGCCACTTTATAAGGCAGCCTGAAGACATAGGTTCCATTTAGTTAACCACCTCAAATTTTAGGTTCGTTGTCAGCCAACTTTTGCACATTATTGCAAAACCAACAAGTGTCCTCCTGCCATGATCTTTGTACCAGTTTGAGTTGATTCATTAGGTGTACGTAGATATGTACGGACCTATCAAATATTTGTGCTCTGTGAGTGCTTAGTTTAATTCTTGTTACAAGAAAAGGGTATTATGAAGAGATACCTATTTAGGTATAGTACCATAACACCATCAATGATCATTTTTCTTTCTTTAAAACGGTGTCCATTATATTAATATTACTGTGATATTATTTAGAAAATAAATTTAAGGCATAATAGTGAAATAAAAAATACATGAATAATACAAAATCTATCTCTACCGGCCTGAGTATTTATTTTCCTAGAGGCTGAAGGCCTTGCCACATTACAATTTACACAACAGGCACAATAATACTTCATTCAATTCAATCCCACCCGTGACTACGACAACACAGAAGTAAGGTTTTCCATCAAAATATCGATGGATCTAAGTCTGAAATCGCAAAAAATGTATCAGCTTGAACAATAATGACATTGTGTCCTATAGGCTAGGTAACATTTTTATTCCTGAATGCGGACATACTTGTAAACAAGCAGCGTCATACTTAATTTGGATACGTGCCTTATTGGAGGTTATTGGATTCAAGCCTTTTTAGTAAATATTAAAACTCTCCATACCAAACATAATGGAAAGAGACGGGAATTCAACGGGGTGGATCCCTTCTGAGAGAAACGCAACTTGCTCAACACTGCTTGCTGCTGACTGCCTAAACATTATTTTGAGGAAATATCTGATTGATAAAGTTGAGTTGAACAAAGAACTAGCGCCATTCATGATACATGAATAATCTTGGTTGGTTGGTACATCGGCAAGTACCACAACAACCTCACTCAAGCAATGGAGAATCCAAAACATCGATATCTCTACAATCGAAGATCAGTGTTGATTATAATCATTGGACATACATATTTTTTCTTCATTGCACATCCAAACAAATGAAAATAGAAAATTGGAAACTGAATCTGAAAACCTACATAACACAATTAGCTGGAAAAGCGTCATTATTGTCTTAACTTTGCTTTCATGGTGCCTTTGTTTCCTAACAATAAACTTCAGTAAGTAGGTGGGGTAAGTATTAGGGAGATTATGTAAAGTGCTGACACCGAAAAAATTTTTTCAAAAAATGGGGAAAACAAAAATTGGAGAAAATATTGGTAACAAACCTTGATCTTATGAAAATATTGTGTTTAAAACATCGATTATTACTGGAAAATATCGATGTCAGGAAAACATCGATGTCGATGTCGCATCCCTAATCCTACACCGATGCCGAGAGATAGCCTTATCGATGAGCACTAACCAAATAATTTCTCGACTGTTTTGTTACAATTTCGAAATCATGTGTTCTTCCGCCATTAGCTGAAATAGTTTGAGTCTTTCCTCATGTTTCGAGCATTTTTTCGAAGTTTGGGAGATTGAGTGAGCGTTCCGGTGGTAACCACGAAGACACCGCCCCTTGATGACCATGGTGCGCCGATAGAGCCCCTCTGAAATGGATAAGTATACGTTTTCCTTTCAAATTATCCTTGCCGGGGCAATTCGGCTGGGGTTGATCTGTTCGCAGTACCGGCAAACAATCGCCGGAAGAGTGGAAGTGTCTACTTTACTCAACTCATGGAAGCGAATGACCGAAGGCGTCGCCCTACACAGGTACGGCATCAGCCCTTACGCCGGAGATGTATTTCACGAGACGCCGTTGGCTCTTTACGTATGCAATTTTATGATCAATAACATACCGGATTTGATCGGGATTGTGTACGTTGTGATCGATCTCCTTAGTGGCACGGTGCTCTACTACACGGCCAAAGCTTACATGAACGAATTGAAAACCACCCAGGAGAAACAACGAAAAAACTACGCCGAAGGTGTGGAAAACCTCCTGCTCCACGACAGCGACTACAAAATGTGCCCCAAATACGTACTCGCTGCTTATCTGTTTAATCCGTACACGATTTTGAATTGTGTCGGCTTCACGACGACCACTTTCGCCAATTTTTGGCTCTCCGTGCTGTTTCTGAGCATGGTCAAAGGGTATAAGGTGCTCAGCTGCGTCTCACTGGCCTTGTCTGTACTGCAATCCTTGTACCCGGTGATACTCCTAGTCCCAATCTGCATTTACACGAGCAGGAACTCCGACCGGAAATGGCTATCGATGGCAACTGTAGTAGCCTTGTTTGCTTTCATTTTGGTCAATCTGTTGTACGTCTGCTACGCCATTATGGGAGACTGGCAGTTCGTGCAGTCGGTCTACGTTGTGATTTTGTCAGTGACGGATTTACGGCCTAATATTGGACTTTTTTGGTATTTCTTCACGGAAATGTTTGAACATTTTAGGCTTTTGTTCATATTTTCGTTCCAATTGAACGCTACGCTTCTCTACCTCGCACCTCTCGCTCTGCGTTTCCACAGCGACCCGATGCTCCTGGCGACCTCTTTGACTGCACTTATCGCCATTTTCAAGTCGTACCCCTGTCTGGGAGACGTCGGCTTTTACATGGCCCTCCTCCCAATGTGGAAACATCTCTTCAACTCCAAAGCAGTCGTTCCTGACATGCAACAGAGCTTCGTCATCCTCTGCACGCTGGTCATCACTTCCGTTCTCGGTCCGACCGTTTGGCACCTGTGGATATATTCGCGTTCCGCCAACGCCAATTTCTACTTTGGAGTCACACTCGCCTTCGCCACGGCGCAGATCTTCCTCATCACTGACGTCCTATTCGCGTACATCAAGAGAGAATTCACCTTGAAACACGGCATCATCAAAGAGGAATTGAAACCGAAGTTGAAGCTCTCGCTAGACTAAACTGTGCTGGAAACTCATTCCACTGGAACCCTTTCCATTCCAGTCAAACTTAGATAGGTACCGCTTTCCATGCACAGCGTACTTAATCTTTCGGACTGACAACAAAATTTTTAGTCAAAATTCATGAGTTATGTTCTTAGACAAAACGTATTTTCTACCTTTTTTTCATGCTTTCATAAATATTTTTATAATTATATGTAAAATTCTTTTCACAATTTTGCCTCAAACGTGTATTAATTAAAAAACCGTATCAAAGTGGGCGATTTTCATTTGGACTTCCCATGATGTGAAATGGGTCTCAGGCTAAGGGTTAAAATTAATTGATCCTCAACATCTAATTTTTTAATTAGTAACAGACATATTTTCAGGAATAGGCGATAACTGCACAATAGCGATGATCGATGTCGTTGCAACTAGTAATACCTGAAGTAAAAGAAGACGATTTCATCTAGTTCAATCAATGTTCCTTATTTACGCTTGATTCAAGAGGACGATAGCATTCAACACGAAATAATAAGGCAGATACCTTTAAAATCAAGCCACCTCGGATGATAACGAAGTTGGAAGCGGTTAGAGCTATTTGCCGGTAAGTGAGAAGTCGAGGGTAGAGGCTAATCTGGAAGCGTGATTGAATATGATGGCAGTTGACGAGAACCAGAAGACTTAGTACGTAAATGGGTTAATAATTTAATTATTCAATATATAATTTATGGCTGTTGAAATGTACCGATTTGTTGTGAAGGGCATTTCCGTTACAAATCACCAACAGTTGTTGAAGTAGAAATTTGAACTGCAAGCACTGAAACGGGTAAAAAATGTTAAGAATAGTCACATTTCGCCAGCAATCTCACCTCCTTACGTAGTGTATTTCGAGAACTATTTAAGAGGGCATCAGTTTTCCTAATTTTCAAGTGAAATTAGGAAAACCTAGATCTGACTTTTATCCAAGCCTTATGGGGGTGCAACATTCAACAGTTCATGTAGTTACAAGCGTCCTGAGGTGCGGATTGGGTGCAATGGAGTCTGTAAAAAACTATAAAATCCACTAACCCCTCCCTACATGTTTTGAACATCAACGAGAGGGTCCACAAACCATTATCAATTTGGGATTGGATGTATTTTTACTCTTCCAATGATAGGATTTTTCCGAATCTGGCTATAAATGGGATTATTTCGGTTTATTGCAACCAGAAACCCTTTAAATTTTGGGTGTGGTATACTACTCATGGGTAGGCCATTTTAGGCTGATGAATGACCAATACCCATTAAAAAAATAATTGCTTGAGAGTATCTCCGTTTTGTGTTGAAGCAGATATATAGCTAATTAGGGGCCCTACTCCTCATGTCAAATTGACACCCCAGTCCAGTACCTTCTATCTGACGCATCCTCGATCGGTTAACATGTCCAAAATATTTTCAACGACTTCCTTGTCTAGTTTCACGCCCTTAGCAGGCGCTACTTGACATCAAAAAGGGCTATCCACACACGAGGCTATACTTCTAATGAAAATGCTACATCATTCATTGATAAGTGTTGTTGAAATTCACATTCATTCGTTAATTATAAGAACAACTCAAATTCAAGCATTTTACCCAAACTTTCCAATCCAAAGATGTCCTGAAATTTATGTAAATTTAGCTAAAACCTGACACAAAAAAAAAACTTTTTTTTTTCTTTAAATTTGGAAAAATGTATCATTGTTAAGGACGAATTAATCTTCTCTCAATAAATTTTAGTAAAATTCATGTTAATAAATTGGTCGTAATGTTCAAGGCCTACAATAGACTCAAGAAGCATGGTAAAGGGGAGTCACTTCTAACTTTTCTTCATAGAATGAAACTCAAAATTTCCGCCATTGACGGAATACTCACCTCAGATCTAACTTTCGATGCTTCGAAACAAATTGTCGACAGAATATAAATGGGAAGTAGAAGATCCAATATTTGATTAAAATCGTCACCGTCGTCCGGTAGACTCGACAGAAGATTAAAATACACCATCCCAACAATGTGAAGCTGTTTGTAGACCAACGTAACAAGTATCAGAGGACCCAAACATTTAGAGGCGCGTCTCAGAGCTGTCACAGAGCTCCAATGTTCGTTGAGGAGGACCTCAAACTTGGAGGAGTTGCAATCAGTGAGCTGCTTCAGAATCGCGTTGAGACAATTAAAGCGAAGCTCCATTATGAATAAAATGCTCAAAATAAAGTTGTCAAAAGCGTAAATGACGCATTTGGTGTAGTAAGATAATATTGTGCGTGAAATTCGTTTGTGAGGCGGGTTGGTGGAGATTTTTCTTATCGTCTCCGTGAGCACAAAGACATATAAAGAAAAGCATTTGACGATAAACTGAAAACGATGTTGCCGTTTTCCATTGAAGCGGATGCACGATTTTGACTGCCAGAGGTTGAATATTTCAGTGAGTTTGTGAGGAGAAATGAAAAGCGCCACGGAAAGAAGCGAAGATGCGTAGCAAGCTTCGAGAAGAGTGACGAAGGTGGTGGTACAGTCGTTCGTTGTACGGCAATTACTCAAATACAAGCATGACTCGTAAATGAAAAAGACTTCACAGATGAGCGCCATATTGACGAGGATCGTTCTTGAAATTTTCAATTGGTACTCCTCTGAAAAGAAAACTGTATCAGTATATAAGGGCAATCATTCTGGGCGAAAGTGAACAAAAGATGCAAATTCCTCCACAATGGTTGAATAGTTGGAGCATGATAATGGGAAAAACTCTGAGTGAAAAGATTCTTTCCAATCTTTTCAGCGTACAACATTTAGTGGAAAATGATACCTCACAGACGTAGGTAGGATGATTATTGAAGGAATAATCAACCAAGACGGTATAAAACTTACTCCCTGGTAACTTAACACGGCTGAAGGGAACAGAAAAAGTGACTGCGAGGAAATAATAGGCACAAATTAGAACGCAAGAAAAATTTGTAAACAGCTTCTTCAACATGATGTAACGTTATCCAGGACTTGGTGAGTTTATGAGGTTGGACGTAATCAGTACAGTACGGAGTATGGTTCCGTAGGGTGGAAACGGGTGAGTTATAGAGCTTATTAATCTATCAGCTTTTATGTTTATGACCGATCGATACAGGAAATGTGGAATTGGAGGAATCACGCGAATAGTGAATTAGGAGAGCGCACGGCAAGAACAAGTTAGTAAAATAGGATAAACTTTACACAAGAATTTAAGTACATTCATTTTGACCTTTGGTGTGGGTCAAGAAAGTACAATTTAACTGTTATTCAAAAAAGTTTTTTTTTTTTTTTCGCGAGGGGAGTTGAGGAAATTTTTTGAGATTTTCATAATGTTAGGTAGAGAGACCACCGAGTTATGTGGAATTCCAATCAGAGAATGCTTACTGGAGCTGCTGACGATTATCAGAACCGGTGATAATAGACTCTGACCCTCCGAAACATGAAAAGTAATCAGATCTGATCAGAAGGGTTCGCGGTTTTTTTTTGTTTTTTTTTTAAACAAAACAAAATTTACGCACTTACTAATACTTGAGTAGGTCCTTCAACATAATTTTCAGCTTCCATGAATTATCAGCAAAAGAAAATACCGTGTAACAAGAGGATGTTTTAGACTACGCCTATCATTATTTCTGTATTCACCTCAAAATCCCAACAAGTGTTGAATAGTTCCAGACCATGAAAACTATTACAAATTGTTCTTTTAACAATAGTTCTGTGAACACTAATGGTTCACAGGGAAATCCAATAAAATTGTGAGGAACCAGGGTTCACACAAGGTTGTATTTAATTCTCACTTTGCTTTTGATTTTTTTTTTCTCAAAATTTAGAACGACATTTTTTTTTAAATTTGTATCTCTTGTCAGTTTCTTATTCAACCAGCAAAACAAGAATGGTTTGCATTTTCAAAACTGTTGTTGCTGCTGTATAGTTGGAGTTTCTGAAAGTGTCTAATATTAATTTCCTTCAAATATTGTTTCATGATGCTAAAGTTGAGTGAATTTTCTTCTTATAGTAATTATTCCTTGTTCTAGAAATTGTCAAGCGGATTAGTACGGACAGAAAGTGGAAATTGGAGGTGCAGGGGTTGCATTAGCCTCATGCCATAGGGCATCACTAGCAATACACTTTCTGCAGATAGTGAGAAAATGTATCAAAAACCTAAGGAACCGGCAGTTTGAGGATATCGGCCGCCAGGCGCGCTCATACCGAGCTAGATTGACTTTCCTTGAAATTCGGCAAAAGACCAGTAGAGCGCTCTGGAAATTCCACCTTTCTTCGGTAATGAGAGGCAGGATGAACAGTGATTAAAAAATTGAATCCGAAGAAGGTCATCAAATTTGTGTGTATCTTTCCGATTTCTGATGATGTTCGTAGTTCGTGTTCGTTTGATTCTCGTGCCTGTGTCTTTTGTAGCTTTCAATAAATTTACCCACCCCTCTCCGTAAATTACTTGCTCCACCCCCGTATGAAAAAGGTACAAACAATTTTGGGAAGTTCCTTGTTCCTCGTTCGGGAAGTATCTGAAAGAAGACTCACAGAAAGTCTTGAAAATCAACGCACGGTAAAAATTTTGATTAATTTTCACTTGGAGGTACTGAATAGTTGAATGAAATATTCACTGTAGGGGCTGGCATTTGTCCATTTTCTTTAAATGATGTGTCCAAAAACGATGGGAAAGGGAACTCGAAAAGCGCTACGGGGTTGTGACAGTGGTCAGGTTGTGCTGCGCCCCTCTCGAGATTTTTTTTTTCTGTGAATATACAGGACAACTAGTGGAAATCTTTCGGATGTTTGGATTGTGAGTTGACATTCCCTGTCTGATTAAGATAAATGCAGCAAGAGCTGCATGCTGCTAAATTGCCTTTCATTTCGCACGGTAGTACATACTTACACTAGTGTTATTGATGGACCCGGTTTTGCCCTACTAACCAAAGCATTGGTTTTAGGGCCATAATGGTGTGCAGTTCACCTGTTATTGGTTGTCTGGTCCAAGTTCGAAACAGTGAAAAAGAGGGAAGAGCTCCAAATCTGTTTTGAGAGGCGACTAGATGGAAAGTTGTGCATGAATTCGTGATCGCCTCCAAGGGCGAAATCGTAAGAAGGCATGCAAGTCTTGTCTTCCCCTATCCTTCTGAAAAGTTATCCAGACACGACCGTAGTAATGAAAAGCAACGTCACGGGAGAGCCTTGCCAGCTTTGGAGACACTTCAATGTCGATTGAACCGTGTTGCTTGGCTCCTTTCGCTTCTGAAATGCTGCACTAATCGGCTCGAAGCAGACCCTTTTCCCGTGTACACATTTTTATTTACAATTGTGCGATAGTTTTGAATTCCTATCACTGCCGCTCACCAACATTGTCGATCAATGATTGCCTTCAGAGTTCCTTGGTGGTCCACGCCTTGTGAGCTCCCTACATTTATCCAGTATAAACTCGTTTTCTGGCAAAAGTGATCTGTTTTTCAAGTGACGGCAAAACATGGGTTTAAAAGGACGCATTAATTCATATTCAAGTAACTCCAGGCTTCATATATGGCCTGTTGGTAACTGAGTTCTGACTTCAATGACTACCAATGTAGTTCATTCCCAACAGTTGCCGTGCCAATTCATGTGGCTTCCTCTTCAGTCTTCTCACGACGAGGCTGTCGACGTCAAGAAACTTGACTGATGCGTTGACATGACCTAGGCGCTCCAGATAAGCGACAGCTCACTTCATGATCCAGGTCATGTTGGAGCCTGTCGTTGCAAAAGTATGGAGCGCTCCTGAGCACGCTGATCTGGAATGGTAGGAGGATTTCTGTATAGCTGCGAGCAGCCCCAAAGCTATGCCCATACTGCAGGACTACCTCAGGGCTTGGTTGTAGAGGGTTGTTTTATTCTGGAAAGACAATATTGATTGTCTACCTATCAGCCAGTTCATCTTCCTGAGTTTGAGTTAGCTCGGTTTTTGGTTGGTTATTCCTTGAATTAGCCATCAGGGTACTTGTCAATTAGAACCCCTCCCGAGGGTGACCTGTTTACTAGCACCGTAACCTTCCCATTGGACAGCGATATATACGATATATCACAACGTAGCCTGCACCGACTTTAACATATTTCAGAATTATTTATTTATTTCAACGGTAATAACCATTTATGAAGAGGATATAAAAATTTTCAGTTCAGAACCCGAAAGAGGTTACCAATTTTTATACCCTATAAACACACATCAGCATGGCAGCATAAACTAAAATTAACCGCTAACATGGAGGTTGTATATAGATCGATATATAGAAAATCGATTCATCACGCCATGTTTGGGATAGTTGGTTACCCTCGGGAGGGGGTCTAATTGACAAGTACCGCCATCAGTTTTCATGCAAAAGGTCAACCTCTCCGATTCGGCCCAAAATTGTGTATTTGTGTATTTCAAAGAATGGATTTTCGAGATTTTTGGCGATCTAGGCGTGTGGGGTATCATGTACCCTGAATCGTATGGAATGGTTCCGGTACCCGCCACACCCACCATTTCCCCCATTTTCCCCATGTTGAAGAAATGAGTCTCCATGCGCCTGGTCCGAGGAATAACCAACCTCTGTGAAAGAATTTGCAGCGTTTTGAAGTGTGAAATTCTGAATTTACTGAGATGGGTCCCGGACATATTGGCGCCCACCGGAGATAAGTATGTCAAAACGCTTATTTTGGAAAATGATCTTTCGAAATTTTCGGGAACAAGCGTGTGAGGTACCATTTTCCACAAAATGTTGGGTGCTAAATGCATTGAGATGAGCCCGGGCCTAACGCTACACACCGGACGAGGGTATGGATCGAAATGAGGGTTTTGAAAATGTGTTCAAGAGTGTTAGGAAAAGAAAAAAAAGGTCTATGTATTATTTTTTTTTTCGTATTTTTTACTTTTTTTTAACTACCTAAAATGAAAAACCTCATGTGGAATAATTTGCTGATTTTTTGTTCATTTTAACGTCTCATCGAACGTCATTCTCAGATACTTGAATCCTCATTTGAATATGAAACGACCTTGTCATTGAGAGTTGGTTCTTAACTGGCACTCACGTTGGCAAAATCGACGAGTACCGACTTAATCTTGTATATTTGAATCCTCAATATCGCTGTCTATTCTTCAACGTTTTTATTTAATTGTTCAGCTTGAAAGTAGGGCAAAGAAAGTTATTAGGAGCTTTGGTTAGTTGAATCGGGAAAATAATCATTTGAATGAAAATACATTTATTAGTACCACATTATTTACTCCGCCCTCCTCAATTCATTTATTCTCGTACGAAATCTTCTCATGATTTTCTTCATCGTTTCTTTCAGATAAAGTATCAACTTTCCTTGGGAGAGCTTCATCTCTACCCTCATGGACCGTATTGATATGTCTTCAGCAATGGTGAGTGCACTCTGGTGCTCTTCTGTTCAGAATTTTCAAAGAAATCCCGATTGTCTTTAGTTAGTTGGCGATTTTCGGCGATCTAGGCGTGTGGGGTATCATTTTCGACTAAATTTCGGATGCTGAATCCATTAAGATGGGTTCTGGAACGATTGGCGCGCACCGGAGAGATTATGGGCCAAAATGGGTGTCTTTCTACCTATTTTGAATGTGTTTTAGAGATTTCTGGTACCTAGGCGCATGTGTTATCATTTTCCACTAAATTGTGGACGCTGAATCGATTCGAATTCTCTATGCTGCTGGTCTGCGGAATAACCAACCCCTGTGAAAATGCATGTTTTCATGCAAAAAGTCAATCTCTCCTATCCAGCCCAAACATTTTTTCTGGGCGTATCAGTGTCTAGATCAAAAAAGTCAAATGTCCGTCCGCCGTCTTCGCCGACTTTGGTAGTAGAAAATTTTCTAAATATCAGAAATTTGGGTCAGGGGTCCTTTCCCAGCTCTAGTTGATCCTCGAAAGTTTTCAGCCCGATCGGAAAATGTGTATTTCGAAAAATGGATTTTCGAGATTTTTTTGGCGATCCAGGCGTGTGGGGTATTATTTTCTACCAGATTCTGGACGCTGAATTCAATGAAATGGGTCCCGGAACGATTGGCGCTCTCAGGATGAGGTTATGGGTCAAAATGGGTACCTATCTACCCATTTCGAATGTCTGTTTTCGAGATCTCTGGTACCTAGGCGTGTGGGGGTATCCTGTGTAGTAAGTTTGTCCCCATGCTAATAGCTTTTTACGAAGAAGAACAATAAATTGGTCATATTTATTAAAATGTTGATACAAATTTAAGATGAAATCGTTTACCCCTAACGAAATTAAAGGGACATGGAAAATCCAATAAGAAGACATTAGGTACCATGGGAGCTGGCTTGAAAGGATTAATCCCAAAATACCTCCCGGTTCAACTCAAGTCATCTTGACACATCATGGGTTATCAGCAACGATAGGTGAACTTGGATTAATCTATTAAAATCAATTATTGGATTCGTGTTTGTCCATTGCAGCGATTCCCTGGCGTTATACGGGGTCTGTTATTCCGTCACGTAACAGTTGAATCGAAGTAATTAATACGATAACCTCGGCGTATGTCGATTGCAGATAACGGCTGTGGCGATAGTAACGTGTCCGCCTCGGCATTCCGCATCGAATTCGACAATGTAGTCGGTTTTACTGCACAGTTGTAGCGCACTCCGGCGCGTTTTCTGCGCGTGGATTTGCTCTGACGCGACTTTTCTTTCAGCAATAATATTTCCAATTAAGTGTCTTCTTGTGAGACGATGACCCTTGTAGCAGTACGTTTCCTCTCGATGCGGAGTATGTGAGTTTTGTGTTCTTCCTCAGTACGGTTTGATATCAGATCGCATCATTCTACGAATTCATTCGCACATGTTGATATTCTGTGCGTCAAATTGACCAGATTGTGCAGAGCGGTGATGTTATCATATAGTAAATGTTCTCTCAGTTTAATCCGTAAAAATTCACCCTCAGAGCAGTGACTTTTAATCGGATGTTCTGTTAATCGTCACGTGCAAATATTGACTTTCATCCGATCTGCGGCCCAAATAAAAACGTATGTGGCATCTTACTCGAAGTAAAAACGCCCGTCTTATTGAAATATTAAACTTTCCTTCAACTTTATTAGTTCCAATCCTTCGTGTGTTCATTTTTTTACCGACATGCAACTGCCAGACGAGCCACTTTCAACTATTTGCTGAGCTACGTGAGTTACAGATGGTTGACTAATTCGGTCGGTTTTGGTTATTCCTTGAATAATCAACCTATGTTTTCATGCAAAAAGTCAATCTCTCCGATTCGGCCCAAAAATTTTTCTGGACGTTTCAAGGTGTGTAGATCAAAATGAATCCAATGAATTGGGTCCCAGAGCGGTTGGTACCCTCTGGATGTGGGTGCCTATTTACCCATTCCTAATGTGTGTTATCGAGATTTCTGGTACCTAGGCGTGAGAGGTATCATGTTCCATCATGTTCGATTGGGATGGGTCTGGGACCCGCCACACCCACTGTTTTCCCCATGTTGAAGAAATGAGTCTTCATGCGCCTGGTCCGAGGAATAACCAACCCGTGTGTAAGAATTTGCAGCGTTTTTGGTAAACAACATGTCAAAATACTTATGAGGATAATGTATTAAATATAGTATGTAACAATCGTGAAGTAGATAAATAACATTCGTGTACTTTCCCACATCTTTTTCTGAAAATGAAGGCTACAAGTTGTACTTAATAACAATATTCAAGTATCCTGGATTGACTCCAGAATGGTTTGCGGATTGGGGGTTTATGAAAAATAATTATCGTTACTAACTCCCTGAAACGGCGAGTTGCAGTGTTCAGGACTTGTTTCAATCGATTGGAAAGTTTGTATCGATTGCTCTGTTAAACATCGTGTGGTGTCCGTTGAATATTTATGATGCCTGCACCAGGAGTGAACACTTAAATGAATGAAGAATGATGATGGTTATTTGCAGGGGTTTCATGGTGTGCGTTGTCGCTCTGTCTTGAATGTCGTGATGTATCTCGATGGTCTTAAGAGCGATCTGAAGCTTCTTCTGCTCCGTCTTCTTGTAGATTTCAAGCCTACGATGTGGTGGTGTTGCTTGTCGATTCTCAAACCTGGAGCTCAATGATCTTTGCTCTGGAGGTCATAAGAGGGCAGCTGCTGCATATGAGGATAGGCGTGACGAGGGACTAAGCGAAAAGCCGTAAGAAAAGTGGGAAGAGAGATCGCCTGAGATTTAGTGGCTGTAGAAAATTATACTCATCGTGTTGAGGACATCGGAAACCAAGGCGCGTTCCTTCGAATTTGAGGCACTTGACCAGTGCAATCTTGATTTTGGAGAGGGTATTGGGGTCCGAAGATGGTCCTTCTTCGTTGACCTTCATGCAGTGAGCAGAGCACCAGAAGGACAGCATCTAATGCTCTTCATTCAAAAGAACAAAGGTCTCTCGATGTCTTCAACGTTGCTGCTTGATAAAAATTAGTGCCAAGAGAGCCCTAAAGATTTCCCTTCTCAATTTGCAGCCACGACGAAATTGAACCACTATACTCTCAGCTAGCAACCATAGAATGTTTCAGTTTTGAAAGCAGTCCTTGTCTACAGCTATCACAAATGACTGTTCTCAACAAAAACAAACTATATCTGATATTGTTCATAAAGTTAATACTAACTGTAGACAAATTAAGTTCAAATGGGTTCTTTCTGCACAGCCGTTGATCTCTACATTGTAAATATGGTGACTATTTGTAGATGTCTCTATGATGTACTGTATTTCATCTTCCACCCTCTTATATTGCCCGTGGACTGTCAAAATTAAACGATGACGCGTTTAATTTTCAGATGTGATGGGAGTGAGATGAGGCGGAACCATTTGGTCGGGATTCTGGTCTTATCAGTATTCACATGGGTCGTCATCATTTACATGGTCTTATATGACCGTCCTCACCATTCTTCGGTAAGCTTCAATCGGTCCAAATAATTATTTAACGAAATGGGCCACCCAAAAGTGACCAAATTGCCTGTTTTTTCCTGTATGTTTACTTAAGTGTGTTATTTACTTAATTCGATTAAATTTACCTAGGTGATATCGCCCGAAACTGGAAACAGTCTTGGAAGGTTGGAAGCTCAAATCAAGGAAGAGTTCAAGGCGAATGTTCAGTTGTTGGACAATATCAAAAAGATCCTCGAATCTCAACGTAAGTGTTCCTTAAGAGGTCTGAGTTGCTTGCAGGAAGCATTCTTCGGACTTTGTAGTTCTGTCTCTCATGCCAATCTTCTTAAATGTCTGGTTTACTTACTAATATTGGGAGCTTGTTTTAGGTGATTATTCATTGAATAATCAACCTGTTTTCATGCAAAACGTCAATCTTTCCGATTCGGCCCAAAATTTTTTTCGGGGCGTTTCAAGGAGCCTAGATCAACGCTGAATCCAATGATACGGGTCGAACGGTTGGCGCCCAATCGAAGAGGTTTTGGGTGAAAATTGGTATCAATCTGCCTATTTCGAATGTGTTTCGCGATTACTGGTACGGTAGGAGTGTGAAGTATAATTTTCCACTAAATTTTGGACCCTGATTCGTATGAAATGGGTCGGGGACACGCCTGGAGACACTGTTTGCCCCATTTTCTCCATGCCAGATATTTTTGACGATTTAATCGTGTGTTGTATTGTTTTCCACTAAATTTTTGTTTTTTTGTTAAACAGTTATGCAATTCGATTAGATTTAGGTGAAACCAAATGACAAGTTCTATTTAGATTTACTGAAAAAATTTCCCATCATTTTCAATCATCGGCGGTACCGTCCTAGTTGGTTCTACGTAATCGTAGCATTGTAATTTGTGTAATGCAATCTTGTTACAACGATTGTTGCAGGAGAGCGAAGTAAAATCATCGCTGAGGAGAAGGCGGAACAAGATGAAGAGGAAAGAAAAGAAGACGAACGGCGGCTGCAGGTAGTGGGTGTATCCAAATTTGTTTTATTCTTGCTCTTCATTTCAAAATTTGAGTACCGAAAATGTGTGAAGCAAAAATTTTTCAATTCGGTAGTAGTTAATGCTTACTTCTGTTTTGAGCTCGTTGTGATGTGTCCATGGATTCGTTCTCTTTCGTTGCAGTCGGTCTCGGGGCCAGGAGTGATCGCTGTCCTCGTGTTTGCTTGCTCCCGCGTCACTGTCACCCGATGCTTGGATCGGCTTATCAAATACCGTCCAAATCCGGACCAGTTCCCAATCATCGTCTCGCAGGATTGTCAGCATCAAGCCACCTCCGATGCAATCGACGCTTACGCCGGTCACGTGTTCCACATCAAAGTAAGTTGACTTAAGGCGTACCTGTTAATTGACCTCTTGAATCGGTACCGAGGCAGTTTTTCGGTTATTGAGTGTGGTTCTGATACGTTTATTTGTCTTTGCAGCAGCCGGATCAGAGCGAAATCTTCGTACCACCCAAAGAGAAGAAATTCAAAGGTTACTTCAAAATAGCCAGACACTACGGTTGGGCTCTGAATCAAACGTTTAAAGTTTACAATTTCTCCACTGTCATCATCATTGAAGGTGAGTTTTCGGGTATATTTTATTTGTCAAAAGCAGAGGATGCGAAGAGGACTAAAATTGTCTTTGAAGATGTTGAAGACAATGAAGATAATCTTCATATAGTATCAAGGGGGGTGGGGACGCAACCAAAGACACGGGCATGTGATTTTCACTCACTAAAAACTCACCTCCTTTTCCCACGTTGGGACCCAGCCTGGAACTGTTTGGCACATTACTTCAGGCTTCGTTCAATGGGTTGCCAGTTTTGTAGATGCAGATCTCGGGCTGCCTTAGTAATAGGGAATGGGGTTAGAAATACCGGTGGTTAAGAACTAATGCAGATGATTCCAGCTTCTCAAAACAACGCTCCCCTTCCCATTCTCCTGCCACTCTTTTGCCCTACCGTCCCCTGCCCTATTTATTTTTTCAATGAAAGAAAATCTTTTCAATACCAATCTATAGTGGGCTAGACTGGAGGCACAACATCACAACAAAACAGGGCTGCTAACTACACAGATTAGATTGTACTGACTCAGTGTTGCCTTTTCATGATGATTTGCCATGTTACTCAATCACAATCAATTCAATACAGTGAAGACAGACTAAACATACAAAAACAAGGCATGAAATGTTTACGAGAATCAATCTCAGAATTGGTAGGTTTTCCCAATAACCGTTTAGAAAAATATCAACTCACACAATTCTAAGTCTGGATTATCTTAATTGACTCATGTGGTGGAACATTCTGATTCAGCGTTGCCAGATTTGATTCCTCACTACGATTTTAAGTTGAATATGACAGAATCATTATGAGTAAGTTCAATGCACACTCAACCGCCTCAACCAGCTAACAAGTCAAGGATTTGCTTTGACTATGTCAATTTCGACTGTTTGAGCCAGCGCTCTTCTTCTCCTATGACGTCACAACTGTGCCTTTGCGTTGTGCCTGACTTTGATCTATTACCCATGATTACAACAACCTAGCTGTTATGGAGCTCACGATTGAGGTTTTTTTCATTCATAATTTCCTTCTAAATTCCATTTCAGACGACTTGGACGTCTCACCGGATATTTTCTCGTTCTTCTTGTCGACATTGCCCCTCCTCCATCAAGATTCGACTCTTTGGTGTGTGTCTGCTTGGAACGACAACGGCAAACAAGAATTGATCGACGTCGAATCGCCGGAACTGCTTCATAGAACCGACTTCTTCCCCGGACTCGGTTGGATGCTCACCAAAGATGTGTGGAACGAACTTTCCGTCAAATGGCCGCCAAGGTTAGTGTCGTTTTTGAACGTGACAATCGTAGTCTTCTTCCCCGTATGTTTTTTTATCATATCCAAAACACCTACAAAGTCTATTCATTTCTTATCTTTGACATTCGGTCTATAATAGTGATTTTATGATTTTCCTTCCACGTAAGTCAAATCAATCTAATTTGAGAGTATTTCTTTCTCCCTTCTTCAGTTATTGGGATGACTGGATCAGGCAACCTGAACAAAGGAAAGGAAGAGCCTGCATCCGACCAGAAGTCTCGAGGACGCGCACCTTTGGCAAGATTGGAGTTAGCAAGTAAGTGACGATGAACAGACTAGTCGCAGTTGGTTGACAGTCAATTCCGCTAGGGGAGCTGTCATATGATACTTGGTGCAAGATGTAAGATTGTGGTCTCCTTTAGTAGCAGCGCTGAGGGTCATATATCCGATATCGTTAGGGTTCAAAGATCCTTGGAGTTGAAAAACTGAAGTGATCCCTATCTCCTTCCAGGAAGTCGGGAATTGGTTCCAAAAAAGACCCCTCTCCCTCTACACTTCATGTAATGTAGAAATAACCAACCAAAAATATTGCTTGCCTGATCTATTAGAAAATCATTCAATAACCGGTAGAAAGAGTACAAAGACCCGAGACATCTTAATTTAAAATTGAGCTCTGAGCGTCCATTTTGAGAACCTGCCAATAGTGCCAGACCTCTACAGATGTAGACCACGGCTGATCACTTTGTTTATTTCCTCTCTGATTAACTGAACCTATTTCGACACCTGCTGATGAATTGTCAAGTCTGGCGTGCGCTCGGCGTGGAAATCTTCACTAAATGCCCCTAGTCTCTTGAAACAATGGTCTTTCTGTTTCTTAATTTTCTTACATTTTACCCACAAATTCCATGAATTTTTCATGAATAATTTTGATTTTTTTTTTTTTCAGTGGTTTGTTTTTTGAGAAGCACTTGAAGTACATCCATCTAAATGACAAATTTGTGGATTTTACATCCAAAAATCTATCATACCTTCTGAAGGTAAATTAATTTTATGTGTATTATTTTAATTTTAGTATTTAATGGTTTATTAGCAATCGATTTCGTACTTTTGATTTTTATAAATCAATCTTCTTAATAAGAAGCTTTTATTCTTCGTAATATAAAAACTTATCTGCGTAAGGACTTGTTCTTATAGTATAGATCATAATCTTTACTCAATGGTTCTGTTGTGTGCAATAACAGGATAACTACGACGCTGCTTTCGTAAGAACCGTCTACGAAAGCCCCATCGTGACGCACCAAGAGCTCAGAGCGGGCAATGTTCCTGCCGCCGGCCCTGTACGAATACCGTACAACAATAAGTTAAAGTACAAAGGGGCCGCGCGATCTCTCGGTCTTATGGACGACTTTCGGGTGAGTTGATGAAGTATTTATTTTGATTGAAAAGCGTCATTATAAACCGACACAAAAGACGGGTGTTGTGACGAAGTAGACTTCCACCTGGAACGACTCACTTATTTCTTTGTAATGTTTCAGAGTGGAGTCCCAAGGACCGGCTACAGAGGGGTTGTTAGTTTTTTCTACAAGGGACGACGCGTCTATCTAGCCCCTATGCCTCATTGGAGGGGCTACGACATCTCGTGGAGCTAGCGATAAGTTCAAATTGACTAATCAAAAAATTGTGAGCGCGACCGCTCTCGTGTGAAAGCGAAATTTTCCGCCTTATTTATTGCGATAGGTGCGAAGTTGGCGTGATTTCTCGGATTAAGGCGAGAGCAGAAGGTGAACATGGCTGCGATCGAGGAAAAACAGCCAGCGGCAGCTGTACCTTCAACCAAAGCCTGATCTCAGCTAAACCAACCTCCTGCTCTCTATCAAATCTTGCTCCGACATCTTCAACTTTTAATAAGTTCGCGTTCAATTTTATAACATCACTAATCTTCCTTCAATCTTCAAATGTTGGAAATTGGATCGGCGAAGATGAAATTAAGATCGTTTTGACTTCCACTGTTTTTCTAGTGACTTTTCAATGCTTTGTGGTTTTGAGTTTTAAGATTTATTTTCACGTTTTCATTGAATAATTTTGTTGAGTCTCTTCTTTCCACTGGTTTGCTTTGGTTGTGGCTCTTGTCTCTTTTGGGTTATTTTTTTTAGCAACAAATATTCCTGGAGGTTAAACCTGGTAGAAAAGATGTGGTTGAGCTTAAATGCCAAAATGTTGATTGAATTGCATTTAGGTTGGTACATTGCCAGGTATATATCTGAACAAATTGAAAATCTCATGATCATGAAAGTTGAGTTTTTAAAATGTTTATACATCCATTTATTACTTGGATGGGTTACACCTAGTACAATTAGTTTCCTGTTGTTTTATTGGCACTACCTGTATGGCAAACCTGGCTTGACTATTTGAATCAAAATATTTTTTGTTTTCATGCTGCATTTACCCTCATGCAGACTCACCCAGTCTCTGCCCTGACTAAATTGATCCAATAATATGTTCAGAGTTTTGAAAACCCCGATATAGCGTTTTAATAGCACTTTTGCCATTATTAAACACCGGGGAACAACACTGTTAACAGCAACATGCCTTTCAAGGGCTTCACACGGGCAGGGCATTGAAAATCCATGGCTAGGACAAACTTGAATGCTAACCTTCCTTTTACCTGACAGTGCATTGTCAATATGTAATCTACATAATAGTGCTATCTGCAACCTTTCACACGTTCAAAGTCACATGATAGTTCAATTGATATTTTTTGTTCCAAATGGGAGAACAAATGCATGCATAAGCAAATTATTATCTGTGTAGCCTCCATGGGTGAATGACATTCATATGATGGAGAAGCTTCCAGGTAGTAAAGACTGGTGGTAACAACAATATCATTCAACTATCAGAAACTATACTAGAGAGCCAACTGCTTACAATGACTGCAACACACGTCTGCAGTTCAATGTGGCCTTGTGCAAGAAAAAATGTCCGACTTTTCCACCCTCTTTTAGTATCAGACTCCAGGCAAGAGCAATTTTCAGCTGTTGGAGTTGAGCAGCTAAAACATGGAACTTGGCTTTAAATTTATCCGCGCTGCATTGTTGTGCTTTTGGGTCAAGTATGCCACTTTTCAGCCATCGTTGAACACTGCATTGAGGACCTGCTCAGGCAGTATCAGGGAGCCAGCCATACTCCATGACTTAATGTACAATATTAGTGCTGTTCATGCAGCGAACAATGTTGAATGTTTATCACGCAAAAGTCATTATTTATTCACTGGGCGTTTGACATCATCTGTCAACATTTCAGGGAGGAGCGCGCACCTGGCTTATCTCAAATTGGTGATTTTCAAAAGTATCCCTTTATGGGCTCTAGTCAGCCCTCAGTCTGACTCTTCTAGGTTAAGGACCTAAATAGCTGGTCCTATCAAACGAACTTATCGCTCTGGGAATCTCTCAACTTGCAATTAGCTTTTTTCCTAAAGAACATTGTTGCTCGACTAGAGACTGAATCCTTGCTTGGAATAAAAACCAACCTAATTATCCAATCACGCATTCAATAGAAGTGCTGAAGGGCGGTTTCATATTCATAACATTAATATGCGAATAAATTGATATACATGATAAAGTTCTGAAAATATGAATACGATTGAATCTAATTAACATTTTGATAGCATTTTCTTGGGAAAACTCGCATTTATTTGTGATTTTTTGACACTTCATACTCTTTGGGTAATTGTCCAAAATGTTGTAGTATTATTATTCATAGAATTTTTCTTTTCTCGCGAATATTGCTGGAATTCCCTTATATAGCAACAAGTTTTACTAAAATGTGAGTCATTAAAGCGTAATTATTTTTCCTTTTTTTTTTAATTGTGTTGAAATGTCAAAATTGTAAACCTTTTCTACACTTCTACAATCCAGATTTTATATTCTTTTGAGTAACTTTATGAAAAAGTGTCGTACAACATTTTCGCTATTCAAGGGGAAAAATTTGTGAAAAGAATGAATTGTATTCATGTTTTCAGATTATGAATTTAATTCTTGTCCAATTTATGAATATGAATACACTCATACCTGAATAAAAGTGCCGTCACCTCTGAAATCGACGACGTAAATGAGAAGTGTAATATTATAAATATGAAAATTGACTAATTGTTCGTATCGTTGGAATTCTCCCCGGCTATAATATATATTACTTTTTGTAAATAAATTCGGGACCGAATGCAACATGTTTGATGTATTTGCAAATAAATTCTGCTCATCGTAGTAGCCTCACACGAGTTTTAACCCGGATTGGCATTTTATCATTTTATTTTATTTTTCGCGTTACATTTATCTACAAAGGAACCGTCTGTATCTACCTACAATCTCCTTAACCTCGTTTCGTACGAATTCTGTGATATTATAGGACTATTTTTTACTATTTGTTGCCTCTTCTCGAAAAGTATAGTTGAAGACAGTCTTCCTTTATTGTTTAATAATTATTATTTTGCGTCTACTTATTTTAAGTGATTGTTTCATTATGAACATCGTGTTCCTTTCTCTTATGATGAATTTGAAGTTTTTAAAATTTTACTCGTGTATATGATGTAACTTCCATTCGAAATTTGATCTGTCCGCATCATCCTATTTAGCAGGTGAAATCGCCCGTTGATCACGTCTTCGTTCCTCTATTTCTCCGCCTCAGAAGTTGAGAGGCTATTGTTATTATTTCATTTTATTTATTTTTCCTGTGCCGTTCTAACTGTATGCCATGCTAAGCGACCTTTGATGTACATACCATATATAGAACAGCTGTAGTTTTTTTTGTGTACTCGTTTTTTGATTTGTTCGTTTTGTAATAAAACTGTGATTAATCCAAAGAAATATGATTGTGGTTTTGATGGCCTCGTTATACCTGAACGCAATGAGAATAGTACATTCACATTAAAAAAAAACAGGAATTTTGACTGATTGTTGAGTAAATCGTCTTGACGAACGAAGCTCAATCTCATTTTGAACATTGCAAATTTTTCCACAAAAGTTGATTATTCCTTGGAGCAGAAGTTTGGGGTTATAGGTGCGTGTGGAGTGTCTCGGTCACAGTTCAATCGATTCAATGTCAAAAATTTATTGTAGAATGATACCTCATACGCCTAGATTGCCAAAAATGTCAAATCATTTTTTTCAAAAATGTTCACCCTCACCTTTCCCAAATTTGTCGATGGGGAAATTGAGCTGGAAAGAGGTCCCCGACCAAAATTTCAGATTCTCAAAACATTTTCTACATACAAAAACGGCGTGGGCGGCGTACAGACATTTCAGATTGCACTAGAAAATGCCTTGACGTTGATATAAATGACCTATTCGGAGCAAAAAGTTTGTTTTCTGATGGCAAGTTGAGGAGAATGAAGAATAGACCTGCCCGTTAAGCTGTATTCAATCATAGTTATGAGGTTTTTTACCCATGACAATTCAATCCCAAATACTCATAAAATCAAAGAAATATAGTAGACAAATATTTGTATGTTCGGTGTATTATTTTTAAATTTCTTACAACTACTATTACTTTTCCTCAATAAGACAAAACAAAATTGCACTAATTGTAGGCTGCTACTGCTCCCGTAGAAAAAGGGAATGTAAGGTCTAAGTTGTTTCATTCAAGTTAGATTCACCTCATGAAAACAATCGCAATTGGAAGTTGAAAAAAAGTTGTTTTAAAAAGTGGTCACGAGTGATCGAATTTCTGAAGGACCGGTAGAGAGCGCTCTGAAATCCCTCTACACTTTGAAAATGAATGACGACTCTGCTCTTCATGTACCTGCCGCCGTGGCTAGAAAATGAATCTGAACAAGATGATGATTTGCCATATCAACTTGATAAAAGGGGTGCAACATTGCCAGCGAAACATCGATGTTGACATGAACGTACACGATAAATCGAACCATAATTATCGATAGAAAATCGAAATTTATAAATAACTTGTAAAGGAAGAGATACAGAGATCGAATGTTGAATCGCTTACAAACAAAAAAAGTATGGGCAAACAATAATTCTAGGATGAATGAACGGGTATTTTCATTAATATAGATTAAAATAGTGAGCAGTGTAGGTTATGTAAGGTTATGTAGATGAGTAGGTATAATTATAAATTATGACTCCCTATTAGCTTAGTAAAAATTAGAGTTTCGGAAGGGTCCTCCTTTCCAGTTCCGCTCCTAGGTCAAAATCAGCCCTGTAAGATGAGCATGTAATTCCAATACTCGAATTATACTCCAATACATCGAACCTTGGAGCAAATACATCGATGTTCCGATAGTATCGAACATCGATGGTGATACCTACCAACCTACCTTGCTTGATGGGGTGCTCATTTGTTGACGTGCGAAGTCACTAACTCACTATAGCTAAACATTGTTTTCCCCCTCAGCTAGCCTGCAGTTTCGATTTTCTTTCGCACGTCTGCTCTAAATTTATTCGCTACGGGCAAGGTAACATTTATTTGGCTCTTTAACGTCGCAGTGATATCTTATTTCAACCATAGTATTATCATCATCGAGCAACAAGAACTGTGAATCACAAGAATCACTTCCACCAGTCACATGATCATTCTCCTACCCGCAGCCGCAGTTGTCCTGCGATCCCTGTGACGTGTATTTCGAGTACAACAAAAATTTGCCATTATGTGAGTAATAATACATTAATTATTCATCTACTTAATAAAAAAAATTCAACTGTGAGTCAAACGTTTTACTTTCTACACCAAGTAAGCGGATACCGTTGTTGTCTTTGAAAAATAAATAATAATAATTAAATAAACCAGTGATATTAACATATTTTAACTAACCAAAAGCTCTACAGGTGCAAAATCGGCAGAGCCTTTTTTGTATGGAATGGGTCTGGAAAATAGACATGCTCTTATTCCATGGATGGATTGCATCATATCTAACAGATACCATTCTTATTTCATCAGGGAGGGAAAGACGCCTGTATCAGCGCTTCAGGAGCTCTCCAGCAAGAGAGGAGTAATTCCGAGTTACAACCTCATTTTGGACGGAGTCGGAACCCACGAGCCGGTCTTCAAATTTGAAGTTACTGTCGGTAGTAAAAGTGGTTGGTATTGCAAAATGATCTATCAATAGTTTTAACTCAACTGATGTTTGTTGTTCTAGTGTAAAGTGGGTTAGTTCGAGTTGTTAATCAACTTGTTGATATTTTATTTCCAAAATTATTATTTTTATTTGAATCAACTACCGGATAATGTACACTAGGTCTAATGTACATTATATGCAATATTAGTCAGATAGTTAATTGAGACCTAAAGTACCCAACTTTGTTCTCATTCGTCTCATGTCCTCACTGTTGAGCTCCATAAGTCTTGAAGCCTACAGAAGCTTGTTCTGGACAAACATGTTCGACGGACACTAAGCGAGTACATTCTTCGAAATTTCAGCATTAGTTGTCTTTATTGGTTGGTTATTTCTTGAATAATCAACCTGTTTTCATGCAAAAAGTCAATCTCTCCGATTCGCCCCAAAAATTTGTTCTGGACGTTTCAGGGGTCTAGATCAAAATTAGCAAATGTCCGTCCGCCGTCCATGGTAGTAGAAATTATCCTAAAAATCTAAAATTTTGGTCAGGGGTTAGATTAGAGAGATTAGATTAATTACACAGGGGTAGAGGGGACGTCCATCATCGTGCCCGCCCCCCGCACCTAGACCTAGTGGCCCATTGTGCTAACCCCCGGAGCTCATCTAGGCCGAAGCTCCGTGTTCCCGACTAGGTCCAGCAGAGCTCCGACCAGGTTCTCCTGGTTGAGGAAGTCCCCTCGGTCCAAAGTCCCGAAGGTTCTGAAACGCCTGTGTTCCAGGGCAGGACAATTGAAGACGATGTGAGACGCTGTCTCCTCGTCCTCGCCAGAGAGTCTGCAGTCAGGGGTACCATTGCGCACCCCAATTCTGCAGAGATGCGTCCTGTAAATAAGCCAACGGTGAGTCTCAGGGAAGCTCTATTAAGGTTTAGGCATCTCGTAGCCCTACCTTTGTTAGGACCAGTCATCATAATATGACCGTGCTCTTGCCGCGGCGTCCGCTCCCAGCGCTTCTGGTGCTGGGAGCGAACCCAGTTTGCCACCCATCCCGATAGCAGGGTGCGGGAGATTCCTAGGCATGGTTCAGGTCCCGTAAAGGCAGTCCCCGAACCACGCCTAGCCAGAGCGTCAGCTCGGTCGTTACCCTCAACCCCTGAGTGGCCCGGGACCCATGCGAGGACAACCTTGTTCGTTCCACTCAGCAGTTGGAGGGCTTCCCAGCACTCAAGCACCAGTCTCGAGTCTGAGCTCGATCCCATTAAGGCCTTGAGTGCTGCTTGGCTGTCAGAGAAGATGTGGATCCGCCTACCTCGATAGGCCCTCCTCATGTTCTCCTCAGCACATTCCTTTATTGCGAGCAGCTCAGCCTGGTATACTGTGACCCAGCTACCAAGGGAGAGCGAGAGCTCCCATTCTGGCGCCGGGCCGTACACCCCCAGGCCGGATCCGCTTCCCATCTTGGACCCGTCCGTGTACCATACCAGATCCCCGGGGGGTCCCTGAGTCCAGACTCCTCTCCCTGGGATGACCACGTTGAATCTCCTTCCAGTTAGAGGTTTCCTCGTGACAGTCAGAGGGCATGTGCACTAAAGGGCACTCCCTTACCCTGTCCAAAACCGTTGCGTGCCCCTTCCCCTTGGAGGGGCGCCAGTCCCGGTAACATTGGAGGCGATATGCGGTCCCAATTGCCACCGAGGTCACCCAGATGTCCAGGGGCTCCCACCTGCTCCGTTTTATTCCACCAGACAACAGCGCCATGTGTGATTCCAGGGCGAACTATTGTCGTGTATAGCCAGGAAACTGTTTTGGGGGTCAGCCCCCACGTTTTCCCGCATGCCCTACGCACAAGTACGAACGTGGTCAAGGGTTAGTTCATGGCTCTAGTTGGTCCTCGAAACTTTTTAACCCGATCGGACCAAATTTGGGTGGGGTAGGGGTCAAAATGTTTATTTCAAAAAATGGATTTTTGAGATTTTTTGCAATCTAGATGTGTGGGGTATCTTTTCCACTAAATTCTGGACGCTAAATCCAATGAATAGGGTCCCAGAACGATTGGCATCCACTGGAATAGGTTATGGGTCTAAATGGCTATCTGTTACCCATTTTGAATATGTGTTTTCGAGATTTTTGGTACCTAGGCGTGTGGGTTATGCTTTCCCTACAACATTTGGACGCTGAATCCAATGAGATGGGTCACCGTACGATTGGTGCCCTCTGGATGAGGCTATGGGTCAGAATGGGTGCCTATTTACCCATTTTGAATGTGTTTTCCAGATTTCTGGTACCTAGGCGTGTGGGGTATCATTTTCTACTAAATTTGGGCCCTGAATCGATTGGAATGAGTCCGGGACCCGCCACACCCACTGTTTCCCCCATTTTCCCCATGTTGAAGAAATGAATCTCCATGCGCCTGGTCCGATGAATAACCAACCCGTATGAAAGAATTTGCAGCGTTTTGGTTGGTTATTCCTTGAATAATCTATAATAATAAATCAACCTAATAAGAACGTATACGGGTTCTAATGTATTGAACTCCAGCCTGGATCAGCTTAGAGTCGAGAAAGCATCCCTGCGGTTCTAGTTAGTCATCGAAACAAATTTCAGCCCGATCAACCCAAATCAGGGGATAATATGAGTGAAAATGGACTTATTGGGAACTAGGCCCGTGAAGTATCATTTTGGACTAAATTTCAGAAGCTGAATCCATTGAAATGGGTTCCCGATCGATTGGAGCACACCTCTTGGGGGTTATGAGTCTAAATGGAACATGCTGGTTATGTTCCATTTAGACTCATAGTAAAAATAATAACCACCAATTTCAAAAGTGGGGTTTCAAGATTTGTGGGTACCTGAGCGTTTGGGGTATCATTTTTTTTACTATATTTGGAGGTTAAATTGATTGGAATGAGTGCCAGACTCCATTTTTCACTGTGTTTCCCTCTATTTTCTTTATGATTATTCCGTTGATTAGATTGTAGCACATCAATCCAGGGAAGTTGGAAGAGAAGGCCTCTAGGGTCTCCCTCTCTATCTCTGTTATGTATTATTTTAAGAGATCTGAGTTGCTTACAGGCAGCATTCTTCGGATTTCGTATTTCAATCTCTTATGCCAACCTGGTTAAATGCCCGCTTTACTTATTGATATTGGAAGCTCGTTTTTCTTTCTAGCTATTGGATCTGGGAAATCGAAGAAAGAGGCCAAACATAACGCAGCTAGCCAGCTGCTGAATAAGTTGAAAGACGACGAGCTTAAAATCGATTCGAACGATTTGTAAGTTCTTGCAACCTTTGGCAAAAAGGAAAAGGAAGCGGAAAACCACTGGTTTACTATCGGGTGTGTAGATGGTACTAATTTATTTCTGCTTACGCCATTGTCTCTATAGAGCATCACCGTACGACGGCGTTCTAAAGGAAAATGCCGTCGGTGACCTCAGCGACTTCTGTATCGCCAACAACCTCAGATCCCCAGAATATAAGCTGACGAGAGATGAAGGCTTGCCTCATGCTAAAGTCTTCTCATGGTCGTGCACCGTGTCTTCCTTCACTACCGAAGGTACGCGCATTCACTTATTTCGTCATTGTCCTCGTTTGGTTTCCTAATTAAGCTATGATATCACTCCTTCATTCTTCTAGGAACCGCAAAAACGAAAAAGAACGCCAAGCAGGTAGCATCTCACGAGATGCTTATAAAGCTGAAGCAGTATTTAGCCGATATAATTGATTCGGATACCAACGAACATTCCCTAAATGCCCCTCCTCAACGGGACACCGTTGATTATGTAAGTTTTCTCGGCCTCAGTTGAACTTATTTCTACTTTTAGAATTTTGAATAATCAACCTACGTTCTCATGTCAGAGATCAACCTTTCCGATTTGCCCCAAAATATGACACGCGTTCAAGGATGTCTAGATCAAGACAAACCAAACCGAAAGTCCGCCTTCCGCAGCCAACGTCGTTTTCGGATGTAGAAAAATGTCAAATTTTGGTCAGGAACATCTGAAGTTCAGTTCTTCTGCTCGTCTCTGATTGGTCGTCGAAACTTATCAGCAATTTAGGGAAGGTATGGGGAAATTTTCGTTATTAGGTATGTGGGGTATCATTTTTCATCAAAATTTGGAGGCTGAATGCATTGAGATGGACCCCGACCGATTGGTGCATACTGGAGATGGGTATGGATGAAAATGGGTAAATTTTTACCAATTTCAAAAGTGAATTTTTGAGATTTTGGGTATCTATGCGTGTGGGGTATCATTTTCCACCAAATGCTGAGTCAATTGGAATAAGTCCGCACTATCTCTTCTTCACACACTTCAAGGAATAATCAACCATTGTGGAATAATTTGCAGCGTTTGGTTTATTTCTTGAATAATCAACGTATGTTTTCATGCCAGAGATCCCAAAATTTGACATTTTGCGTTTCAAGATGTCATGATCAAAATGATCCAAAATCGAATGTCCGTAGCCCACGCCATTTTCGGTCGTAGAAAAATGTCAAATTGTGGTCAGGAACTTCTTCTTTTTGGGTATCTAGGCTTGTGGGGTATAATTTCCCACTAAATTTTGGGTGCTGAATCGATTGGGATGCTTCCAAAACATTCATTGTTTTCCTCATACTCTTGCTCTAAGTAATAGTAAACCATTTTGGAAAAAGAATTTTCATTTTTTTTCTAATTTTTCGCTTCGCTTTGGTTTAGAATCTTGCTAGTCCGTATTTGCTATCCCACGTTACTCCTGGCATATGTGCACGGTATACTCGAAATGGTCCTTATGGTTTTTTTAATTTCCAGATGACGAAAACTGTTGATGATGTGATCAAAATGATTCCTCCATCGCTAAAGAAAAAAATTACCTCCACGAACAGACTCGGCGTTAACTTGGCAGATGTTTGTCACTCTTTGAAAGACGATCAGTATCCCGGTTTGGACTATCTGGACTCACTCACGGTGCGAACCGCTTTACTAACTTATTTTGTTTGTTCACTATTCGATTTGATTTAAATGTTAATTTCACATCCTTGAGCAAGAAGGGATGCAAATTGTCTCCCTTTCAAACTTTTTCCTTGTGCGCATCGAAGGACAAAGATTCTGGATCCGAAGTGTTGGTCCACTGTCATGGGCAGATTCAGAAGATTGAATTTTGCTCGCTACTTCAGCCCCCTCATTTTTGCGACGTCCTCGAAGCATGCGAATAATCTGTGGAATAGCTGATGAGAGGACTTAGCTGGTAAACAATAAAATCTGCCATGATTGCTCCAGCGGCATTTAGACAAATGCTGAGTGGTTCATGGTAGCTGATGAAGCCAACTTCCAGCCATTATAATAATTTTTTGTTGAGCACAATTTGATTTTGTTCAACCTTCAATGTTCAAATAAAATAATTGCTACAAGCTCTGGAAAACCCATTTTGGTATAATTTTAGAGTTTTTCTTCATTAAGTATAATTATTTGTCTACTCATGTTTCATAGAAAATGACGGCAACAGAGAGACAAAATCTCGGCAACCTGGAAAAAGTCCTCGACAAAATTGTTGAAGAACTTCAGACGTATTACGATCTTGAAATCGTCAATTCTTCCAACCCCGCTCACACTTCATACTGCCTGGAGATAAACACGGTACCATCTTGGACGTTCATTGCAACAGGTGACACACCGGCGATTGCGCGTGAGAAAATTTTCTTCGAAGCAGTTGACTTCATGATCAATATGCGGTAGAGTATTCGTATTAAAGCGGGTTTTGTCGATTGATATCTATTCTATGAATCCAGAACTTCCGATCTCGCCTTTTGAGGTTTTGCTACATTAATTTCTTATATTGTTGATTATTGTCATTAACTGGTTATGCTATTAGTCCATTAGTAATTGGAGTTTAATGGAACCTCCTAAATAAATTTGTTTCTACAGTTTATCGGTCTTCCGTCTCCCCCGCTACTCCAATTCTTGCGGATTTTATTGTAGTCTAAAACTAGAAGATCCTCCTTAACATTCCACAAAAGATAGTTTTCTTCGTGTATCGTAATTGAGAATTGGCTAAAGGTGTTTGCGGAGGAGCAAACCCAGAGCTCTGAGTTATTCCCATTAAACATCAGGAACATCCTTGCAGATGATATCCTGTAGCGCACCATTAACTCCAGGAGGGGCATCCGGGTGGCCTGGTTGATCTTCTGAGTCGTCCTATTCATCGACCTGGCCTTGGGTCTCCAATGGCAATAAACAGGTCAAAATAGTAATAATAAATATTTCCTTTCAATGTTTTGGGAAAGTTGATGTTCGATACCCATTCTCCGAGCAATTTCTTCACTCCACGGTTAGAAACCCATCTCTCGATCGTCTTCTGATCTGAATCCTCTGTGTCAAAAACAAATGTTCCTTTTTCCATACGACCACAAGCTGTCGAAATCTATAATACTGCGTCCAATATCTAATGGTGCGGTTATTTCGACATTCTTATTGATTCTTAATTCTTAATGATTTTGAGAACCAGCAGCTTTCTGAAATGAACTTTCAAACATTTGATGACGCCCTGATCCGTTGATTGGAGTTCTGATGTTGGGTTCGATGGGAATTCAAATTTGAGGAATTTTAGTGATTTGACATCGAAATGAGCGGGAAAATTATCGATCAAGAGCAACATTATTTTCTTCTTTTTTCTCCTTCAACTCATTACCCCTTACTTGCAACCTTTTATCCGAATGAACGAACATCGCTCTTCTGTAACTGAATAAACATGCGGGTTCGAACATTTCAGAAGAAAATAAGGACCCTTAACACAGTGGTGGCGATCGCCCCCGTGTGGCGATTTTGGTAATCAGGGGGGTAATAATTGAATAGAGGCGATGAGAATTCTCAAAGGGGAAAAAATTAAAATAGTACTGAACAGTAGTACCTGTACAGTAGAAGTTGCAGGGTAGCGCGAGTCATTAAACTAACAAGGATTTAGTTTTGATGTCCTGCTCCGCACAAAAAAAAAAAATAATAAATTGGACATTTATTCCTCAATAGAGACTTCCGCCTAGAATTGATGAACATAAAGCCGGATATTCAAGCTTCAACTGGAATCCACTAAGCACAAGGCAGCCATCGAAAACGTAAAATGAAACAATAACAAAGTTTATCTATTTTTTCAATGATCAGTTAGTTATTTCATTTCTTTATTCTTTAAAAAAAAATCTGTAGAAAATGTACATTTAAAAATTTTTTTTGTTCTATTAAAGAGTGGCCGCATAAAACTGCTTTGGTTTTTTTATACAGGGTAATAAAATTGTTTATTTAAAATTGAAACGGCTTCATTATTTACACTTCAAATTAGAATTAGGCATATAATGAAAATGAAAACGGGGCGATGGGTTACAAAAGGTTGTAACCACTGGTTTAATCGTTATTTTCCGATACTGCCCTTACTGTGTTCGTCATGATAAACGAAATCATTTCAACGTTTAAGTATTGCGAATCAACCAATCAGGTGGGATTTAGTTACTATATCCGGTTTGTTATATAACCGACGTTGTATGTGATCTCTACTGTAGGTATTGCTAAAAACCGAAATCGGCGATATAAAATTTACTTTACGGAGTGGAAGTTTGACTATCATTTGATACCGTCTCTAATGTTGACATCATTTCGGACACGTGGTGATTTGCTTGGCCAACTTTCTCCTATTCGGATAAAAGAGACTAAGGTCAGTAAATAGGTAACAAAAATACGTTGAAGAGAGAAACTATTATTACAAAACACAATTATTGTACACACAACGAAATATATGGAAGTTAAAAGCTATTTTTACGGTTTTCCTTTGTTACAATATTAGAACTAGGGGCATTTGCGATCAATTTGACTCTTGCCGCCTTCGTCGTATTCCTGACTGCTGATCCACATCTGTTGGAATGTTCCGATTGA
Organism: Cyrtorhinus lividipennis; assembly: GCA_019603395.1. Taxonomy (NCBI): domain Eukaryota; kingdom Metazoa; phylum Arthropoda; class Insecta; order Hemiptera; family Miridae; genus Cyrtorhinus; species Cyrtorhinus lividipennis. The sequence continues at coordinate 8,175,888 of CM034000.1, forward strand.
GGCTAAAATGGAGCCTCCAATCCAAGCGCCGAATCTCCTTTCCGAGCAACCGTTGGCTGAAATTAGTTTGAGTCGCATACTGGCAGGGATTCTCATGGAGAGGTCGCGATTGAGACGTTCGGGGAAGCCCTGGAAAATGAGAAACGGTTTATATTCAGTATCAAATGAAACAATTATGGATGATACTGCTTTGGACCAAGGTTGAATTAAGTAGCGGATTTCAAGTAGATTCAAATGGTGCCCAAACATTGGGGGGGGGGGGGGGGGGGGGAACAATTATTCAGGTATTTATGGTTTTTGGTTTTGGTTGTTAGTTATTCCTTAAATAATCAAGCTATGTTTTCATGCAAAAAAAGTCTATCTCCGATTCGGCTGAAAATTTTCTTCTGGAAGTTTCAAGGTGTCTACATAAAAAATGTCAAATGTTCGTCCACCGTACGCCGTTTTTGGTAGGAACATTTCTAAAAATCTGAAATTTGGGTCAGGGGCCCGTTCCTGGCCCTAGTTGGTTCTCGAAACTTTTCAGCCCGATCGAACCAAATTTGGGCGGGGTAGGTGTAAAAATGTTTCGAAAAATGGATTTTCGAGATTTTTGGTGATTTAGGCGATTGGGGTATCATTTCCCACAACATTTTTAAACGCTGAATTCAATGAAATGGGTCCCAGAATGATTGGTACCGGACAAAGTTATGGGTCAAGATGGGTATCTATCTACCCATTTTGAAAATGTTTTTTCAAGATTTCAGGTACCTAGGCGTGTGGGGTATCATTTTCCACTAAATTTCGGACGCTAAATCCAATGAAATGGGTCCCGGGTCGATTAGTGACCTCTGGATGAGCTTATGGGTCAAAATGGGTGCCTATCTACCCATTTCGAATATGTTTTTGAGAACTTTGGTAGGCGTGTGGGGTATCATTTTTTACTAAATTTGGGACCCTGAATCGATTGAAAGGGTTTGTTTCCCCATGTTGAAGATATGAGTCCCCATGCGCCTGGTCCGAGGAATAACCAACCCGTGTGAATGAATTTGCAGCGTTTTTTGGTTGGTTGATTATTCCTTGAATAATCAACCTATGTTTTCATGATAATGGTCAACCTCTCCGATTCGGCTCAAAAAATTTTTCTGGACGTTTCATGATGTCCCGATCATTTTCCACTAAATTTCGGACGCTGAATCCAATGAAACGGGTCCCAGAATTTTATGGGTCAAATTGGGTATATATTACCCATTTTGTATATGTGTTTTTGGGATTTCTGGTACCTAGGCGTGTGGGGTATCATTTTCCACTAAATTTTGGACGCTGAATTCAATGATGTGTGTCCCAGAACGATTGGCACCCACCGGAAGAAGTTATGGGTCAAAATTGGTATGTATCCACCCATTTTGTATGTGTCAGGATTTCTGGTGCGTGTGGGGTATCATATTCCACTAAATTTTGGACCCTGAATCGATTGGAATGGGTCTGGGACCCGCCACACCCACTGTTTCCCCAATTCGAGGAATAACCAACCCGTGTGTTAGAATTAGCAGATTTTTTTTCGTCGCCAAGTATTGAAATCTAAATATTTAGAAAATAGTTAGGAATCGGACCATGTTGGTTGAAAAGGACCTTTTTTGTTCAGCATTCGATTTCCTACAAGATCTCGATGATTGTAACGCGAGTAGCCTGTCATCCTGTATGAGCTTTTTACTAAGTTTTATCAGCTGTCCTCAAGTCAGCAGGGGTTTGATGTTCACCCGGCGATTTAGAAACCAACCTGAATGAAAGAATTGCCACCAGTGATGACCACACTGCCGTAGAGAGCGGGTCGAACGTCGATGTCGCACATGCCAACGCTAGTAGTGACGATGTGGCCCACTCCGAGCATAGTGTTCCCGACAAGGCCTCCTCTGGTCTGAACAGTGCTCGGGTCGAAAAGAGCCTCGGGTATGCGGAACCTTTCAGAACTGAAATCCTGAAAAGAATTTAACGTAACTAATTAGATTAACGTAAAATGGCTCAAGGTGGGCAATTTCAAAGATGGTAGGGAGTTTCGGTGGTTGGGAGTGAAATAAATATTAAAAGGACATTTTTGGTGAAAGACAAATTCAGCTAAAAGAGTTGTTACCGGTTGTAACTGTTCTTGAAAATCAATCAATGGATTACTGTGGTAATCCGTTCATGTAGCGAAGAATGGAAGATAGCAGCTGAAGTAACCGAATACTCACCTGGTGATACCCGTGGGGGAACTCATAGTGAACGGATGGTATCGACGAGACGGTTTTCTCATCGTAAGGAGTTTCGGATACTTGAAGAACGCTGTTTTGGAAATCTTGTATGACTCTTTTGACCATATAATTGTGCCACGACGATGTGACTTCCGGAAGGTTCTTCTTCATAGTCCATTTCGCCTTTTCTCGGTCTTTGACGGGCTCTTTTCCACCGATCATGTACGTGGGGATCACCTCGACGTCGTTCTCCTGCAACCGAAACGAGATTGAGCTAATTGGAAGAGACATTTAAATGATTCTCCACCAATGTTCCTTAGCTCCAGTACCAACTTACCTGTAGTAGCTGTTTACACTGCATGGTAATATAATCACCGCCGAGAGGAGATTTGACAATGGCCTGCGTCAAGACGTAGCCATCCTGCACAGGCACGGCTGACGTGTGAGTCGCTCCACTATCGACGACCAGCCCAGTAGCACGGCCGTTGGCGAAAGCTGAGAGAACGGCGTTTTTGACGAGAAAAAAGGCCGGGACGTTGTATTTTTCGAACATAAGCTCGGTAAGTTTTTCACGCTTTTGTCTCACGTTCAGCGGAGCCTCCGACATTAAGACGGGATGAAATTCAGATTCTGATTGAATGCACTTGGAGTAGGTGTAGTCCAAAACCTGCACAAGATAAAAGCGTTAATCAAATAAAATTTGTCATTTATAAAAATAAAAATAAAACAACATTGGAAATACAGTATAACAAGGGTACCTGAAGAATAAGTGTACCTGAAATTTGATTTCAAGCAAGACCCCAAATTTCAGTTTTCTCTTTTTTTTCCTCGAAGGAATACGACAAATTATTTTGATTCTCAGCTCCGGTACTAACCCAGATCGCCGTTAGGCCACAGAAGAGGTTGGAGAGAAACTTGAGTACCCCCCCCCCCCCCCACAAAGCGTTACCAAGCGCTCATGTACCAATCAAACAACGTCACAGACAATTCCTGGCGCCCAGATACAATAACCTGCCCTCCATTTAGCCTGGCCTCTGCTCCTCATGTGTTTGCTCAACTTACAAACTATGTTGTCCAATTCCTGCGGGAACAGGGCATCCACCAACTTCTACGTGATTTGTTGGCCATGTCACCAAAGCAATACAACCCCTAATGCAGTTATGTTGGCAGGTAAACTTCACAGTTGCTCCCTCACGACTCTTCCAAGGCCAGATTCAGGTGGAACACTTCACGCCAGCAGATGTTGCTACTGGAGAACAAGCGCACAGAACACCGCCGCCAACTGGTGAATTTCTACTGTTCAAGCTGGTTTCATCTTGTGAGCTTTGTAGGGAAGTTTGATTCACTCTCAGGTCATAGCAGTTGGCAGCATTCACGTCGTGCACACATTCGGGAACAAGTTCCAATACCACACAGCCCTTATGCTATGCTTCTGATCCGACATCTCTGTCACCTATTATGAACTACTTTTATAATACTTTTATACCCAAACACGTTACTTATAAGGGGATTAAAGTTTAGTAGAATTATTTCACAAAAGGAGGAGGTGGCTAACACGCAACAAAATTGGTTAAAAAGAGATCATTGTTCCTTCCTTTCCATGCGAGGAGTGCCAGAAGTCGTGCCTAAACATCCAAATTCATTGCTTGTACTTCGGAGCGTTCTTTATGCAGGACTTAAACCAAAATTAAGTCCGTGCCCCAAAATCCTAATTTTTCTACCATGATAAAGGTACTGTGTAACCCAGACATTTCAGATTTAAAATTGCCACTGTTAGGAAAACACAAGAAGAAAGATAAGATAGTTAACTTGGGTCATTAGATCATATAAGTAACTTTTCAGGCCACTGGGAGGCCCAATCCTCGGGCGAAGCTCACCTTTTCAAACAGATCCCAGTCTTCTATCATCCCGTCTTTCATATAGCTGACGACTTCCATCCCCTTCCGGGCGACGTTGAGGATCGTCGTGTCGATGTAGTATTTGGACGAGGAAGTGGACGAGATATTGCTCGAGTCAGGTTTCTTGTCGGTGTCCAGTATTTCAGTTTTGACGGCTCCGTTGAGATTTCCATCTTCCACAACGCCGACGGCGGCCGGTATTTCGGCTTTGGGTGTGTCTTCCTACAGGTGGGACAGAAGCCGAAGAACTTAGATTCGTACTCATCCAACAACGGATTAAATTGCTACCGAACGGGTGTGCAAATCTTACCTGAGCGTAGCCAACGCGAAACGAATGATGCCCAACATCGAAAACGAGGGCTCCGATCTCGTCTCCACCGTACAACATTCCAGTCCCACTCATCTTGAAGCCAAACTTTTGACAAAACTTCGCGTGTACTCAGAATTGTAGAATTTTCACGCCGAAGGAGCTTCAGAATTTGATGAAAACAAAGATACCGACATCCATTTCGAAGCCAAGCTCATCTCCCTTATTCGTCTTCACTTTCCAAATTATGTGTCCAGTTCATGACTACATTGAGAAGCAAAGGCTTCCAAGATGACTTCCTTTGAACAAGGACCCTCTTTAATTACATTTTTTTCAAATAATACGTTCCAACGTTTTCATACCTAGTGATGGAAAATCAAAAATGGTTTTTTGATTTATTCCAAAGACTGAATCAGGGTATAACCACATTAGAGGTTAATATGTAGTTGTGAAATGAAAAGAAAAATTAGGCAACACTGTTTCCAGGCCTGGAAGCATTTAAGCATTCAATGAAGCATGATTGAACAAGCATCTTCTTTACATTCCAACTAGTGGCATTTCCAACAATTGCATTCTTTTCTGCTTATTCGTTTTTCAATGTTTTTATTCGGGTCGGCATGCTCATCACACACATTATTACCTGTTTTATATTTATATATTTGTTGTTCATTTGAGGATTGCCCAATTAAATGGATCCAATAAAGAAAAGTTTTTTTTTTTTTTTTCATTTTTATTGATCGTATTCAGCTCTACAAATCAGAACAACGGAGAACTGCTGAATTTCAATGCCTCACTCAGCTCTTATTCGGCGCCGATTGTGATGAGAAGGGCCATACTAACAGTTGTGAACTGAATGAAATCAACTTGAGGTTTCAAACCTTTCGTTCTCGAGTAAAGATATTTTCCGGAGGTAAATATCTTGATAAAGTCAAGAGCCGGCTCAATTCGGCTGATGAGCACTGGTGCACCTCCAAGCCTAAAAAAATGGAGATCAATTTTATATAAACAAAACATGAATAATAGCCACAAAAGTGGAAATTATCTATCGTTGGAGCTGAATAATTTTAATTTTGTTGTACAATAATTTTTCTTGAACCTATTGACATTGGATCCCTATGAAAGCCTTCAAGTGCAACTAAGGAGTTTCAATTTTCAAGAATTGTGTTGTCAAATTTCAAATATATTTTGCTGTCACTACAATAATTTTTGAAATATACAAATTTTTCATATATTGAACATATTCAGCAATTCTCATGCTTAACTTTATGAAGATCAACAAGATTAATTTTCATAAATATGGTTCAGTGAAGTAAATGTGAAATAGGGAATCGTGTGCTTGGGGAAAGTAATAATGGGCGGAATGGGGAGGATTTTTGAAAAATTACAAACAAATTTCATTTACTCCTTACTTGCAATGGCCAGGGGCGACAACACCCATTAGAAACCCATGACACATTACAGGGGAGCCAGTCAGTAACGTGTCGGAGCAGTTCGTCAAATGTCGGAATTTCGAGTTATGAGAATTATCTTCTTTTTTGAGAGCTTCTTTCCCGTCCGTTTTAGTGCACAGTATTCCTTTTTCCTCCAAATTTAGAGGGCATTCGCAGCCAACGTGTGAACAAATTTGTTCCTGAAAACAAGCCCAGGTTTGTATGTCTGAAGTGAAATCTGAGATTTTTCAATTTGAAGCTTAAAAGTACAAAAAAACATTACTCCATAATAATCACTAAATCTCATTAACAGATTATAATTACGTTTGCGTTGCATCCTTTAAAACCCTACAAGGTCACGTTCCCCAAGAGCATTTTGCACCGCTGGGGTATGAGGTATTTGGGTAATATTAAATCTTACCTCACAATTGTTTGATTCTGGCATAATGCGAACGGAATGTGGCATCGCGTCTTTCCAGATCAATGCGGCGCAAGAATCCGAATGACTATTTCTTAACGACGCCGAAAATGTAAAATTGACGAGGTTGTCAAAGGATGGGACCTGAATAGGTTGAATCACACCGTCCTCGATGAAAGGTAAATCAGTGACTGCCAAGGCGAAGTTGTATGTGAACATTCCTGCCATCAGAAGAGTAATATAAATTAAAGATTATATAACTCTACCTTGAGTCCACTTTGTCCTTCTTGGTTAGACAAAAAACTCGAATTCCGGCTCGTCTGTTCTCTAGACAGTTAACTGAACTAAATTAATAAAAAATAATAATAATAATAATAAAAAAATTTGATTCCATAGGGGTGGAAAGCAAGATGGCAGAGGGTCCGACCCGCGATTCTGGGTTCAACGTTCATTAAGAACTATTGAGTTTTACTTAACTCCGGTAAATAATTCTTCGATATTTACCGTGAGTGCGACTGTAGTTTTCCTAAGGAAACGGACTAGGTAGTCCATGGATGTGCACATAGTGTGGAAAATCTTGACCATCATTGCCAATGACGAGAAACTTCAGATGAAGATGAAGAGAAGAGGACCAAGGTGAGAACCCTGAGGGACCTCGAGGAGTTCAAAATCAGATAATGACAGAGTTATTCTCAGCTAAATCGCCGCAAAAGGAAGCAGGGTGTGGGTGAAAAAATATATTTTGAAAATGCTATTCGAGATTTTTGGAAACCTAGGAGTGAGGCGTTCTCTATTATCCTGATCATGAAGCGTTTTTACAAATACAATGGTGCATTTTGACTACACACTCCAGTAAGATTATTATTGATACGTACAAAATAAACCAACATGATGGCTTCCTCACCGAGAATTTCGGCATTCGACGTGCACTTGGGGTGGGGAATGAATGTGGATACGTTCCTGATTTGTGAACCCTCTCCACCCGACTGCCTCGTGCGAATTTTGTAAGTATTGTCGGGGATCTTCATAAATTCAGGAAACACAAAATGAAGGTTCACGGCGCATTCGCAGGACGTTACTCCGGATGACATCGTGACGAGAGAAGCGGCACAAATAATTTCGCCTTTTCCATTGGCAATCACCAGAGAAAACTGCGACCAAATGGTCTTGGTGGGTATGATTGATACAGAAATGCGAAAACAACACATGAACGCTACTGAAAGTGAAAGATGAGCAAACTGCATGTCGACCAAATTTGTATACAAATTTTGGGGTTGCCAAAAAATTCACACATAAACCAAACAGCACAGAAGTAAAAATTTCAAATGAGAAGTAGAACAATGTTGAATCTCGTAAAATGTCTGCCTATCAGTTCGGTTACCATCGGTCGTCACGGGATGCATGAGTGTGTTCGAACGCTCTCAGTGACAAAATGCGAAAATTTCGACTATCCTTGGGGTCCAAGTTGTGAACTCAGCACTCAAGACTACCATCATACAGGACCTCTGAGACAGGATTTGAACTCTGTTTGCGGTGATAGGTCCCAAACCCATCTCGATCGATCCAGTGTCCAAAATGTTAATTGAAAATGATTGCCTACACTCCTATATAACCCTGAAAACGTCCATAAAAGTGTTCAAAATACACATTTTCACCCATAACCAGCCTCTGTTTACTTCAATCGATTTATCATTAACATTTTAGTAAAAAATGATACCATCTCATGCCAGGGTTCCTAAGAAGTTTTAATAACTATTTTCACATACTCGGGCCCCATCGGGTGATATAGAATTGACGAAGAGATAGGCAAAATGAAGACCTGAAGTCTGTCAGACTTTTCGAGACATTTTAATGGTTTCTTATAGCCCTGACGGTGGGTAGTGGACAACGTACATCCCAGTAATAAATTAATTGAAGCTCAGTATTGAAACATTTGAGAATAGGTACAGAATTACTAGTTAGTTGGTCACGGTTGGCTGTCTCTAAATGGGCTAAAACTGCAGCCCTTATAAATATTTAATGGCCCAAACTCGTAGATTTACCAACTTTCACTCCGGTGCACTGTGTGTTTGGTCATGAATGCTTTGATATATATGGGTGCGTGTGGAAATGTGGCGTTTTGAGGCTGATCAAACATGTTTTTCAGGTTTTGTCGAATGAATGAATTATTGATAATACCTAATTCTTATAGGATGTGCGTGCTGACAGATCGATTGATCGACACTTTTTTTCGGGAAATTAACAAAAGACATGCAAATATCTCGTTGTAGAAAAAATTCGATTTATCCAAGCTAATTTGATGGTGACAAACGTCGTGAGACCTCGGTGCAGCGCGGGCGAAATTAGTCAGCCAAACAGTATCATCAATTTATCGTGTCGCGAGCTCCGAATGAGATGTTGGCTTTACGTCTATGAAAGTATAGAGATGAGTGATGATTCCTGGTTGTGCTCATGTACACAGTGATAACTTGACATGGCTTGGATGGCAATTTGAGCATCGCGAACTGATATTAGATCAGAATAGTGGGCGATGAGAACACCTGAGTGTAATTTACTCCGACGAATTGAATTTTGACGTGTTCCTAGGTGATTTTCGTTTTCATCGCCGGCACTCCGATCGCTTATTTTGACGTACATCCCACGACCTAAGCCATGTTGTACGCTACAAAAACCGAAATCACTCCACCGAGCATCATCCGCCATCTGAGAATATTTCATAACCTGGGCGGCACCCCGTTGATTCCGAAAAGTGGGAATTTCACTCAAATTTCTAAACGGGTGATGACGACGTTATTTTCCCTGAACGTGATGAACATAGTTCACAATTATTGGGAATTGAGTGAAGGGCGTGAGATGACGGGAGATTTCATGACAGCGGTGATGTTCTTCGATCGGGCGGTTTACTGCATCGGGCCGTGGTACATGATTTACAAAATGACAAAAAATAAGCTTTTCTACGACGGGGTGATGAACAAGTTGATGGCTGCTCAGAGCGCACTAAACTCTGAAAAATATAAAATGTTTCTCTCAATAAAAATAGTGTCAGTGCTCGTTAGTGCGATAACGATCGTTCACTTATGCAAGCACATTGTGCACTTCACCAGCGTTAATCGGCTTCTGAATACATTGGCGTACATGTTATTTAACGTGTACCGTTACGTGTGTTTGTTTAATTTCACGTACATTGTCCACGTTCTCAGTTCGTGTTTTACTGTCATGTCCAAAACGAATATCGCCAAAGAAGTCGATCTGAAAAAGTTCATCCGCCGGTACAATTATTTAGTCGAAATCTCCGCCAATCTCAACGGGTATTTTGACGCGATCATTTCTTACCTGCTAGTCACCGCATTTCTCTCGTTGATCGAAAACACTGGATGGTACTTGAACAAACGGTATTCTGACAGAATGGAACAAGTTTTGGATTTGTCATGGGCGGGCATGGCTTTCCTTGGGATTTGGCATTTGATTCAGACGTGCCAGTCAGCGAGTGACGAGGTTGGTGAAACAGTCAACAGTCATGAATTAAACTTACGCATTTTGACGCATCATGGAATTATTTGGTCGGTTGACAATATATTCGTGTTTTACAGTCGGACCGTGCAAGTAAAACTTTGTCAAACTACCTTATCCACTATCGTGACATTCGGCAAGACGATGCTGTAAGTCGTCCCCTCTAATTATAAATTAGGAATCAATCATTTTGTCGAATCAAACTGTTGTAATGTGATAATTATATTTATAAGCTTATTATTTTAATTATTTAGAAAATAACCAATGTTTTATTTTAGCTTCGAACGCTATCGCCTTTTTCTCAACAATTTTATATTTTCGCAAATGACGTGATCACCCTGTATTCACTAAAAGCAACGTTCAGTTGCAAGATCGATTTATTATTCATTCGTGTCTATCGACTAAAACGATAACGTGCTAATACAGCTCTTATTGCGATCGCAAACTATAAAAATTAATTTTTAAAACGTTAGTTGATTCAGTATAATACGAAGCAAATTATTGAAAGTGTCAAAGTTTCAATCCAATATATTTGATTTTTCAAATTCGTTAAGTATAAAATAAACTAGAAAATTACCCAACTTTTACCACACGTTATGATTTTTCAGTCGTTCATCGTGTTGCATTTCAATTGTAAGAAGACGGTTTCGTTCAAAGCGTGTACCAGCATTCGTATTGACTACGACCTCGCTCTTTCAGTGAGTATTTGATACAAAAATATCCGTTACTTTGTTCCTTTCGCTAAAACATAACTTGAAGCAATTAAAAAAAAAAAAAAAAAAAAAAAAAAAAAAAAAAAAAAAAAAAAAAAATGTACCTACTTATCCAAGAAGATGTGTTTAACGAAAGTACATATCACAACATATTATGGGGATTTTAAAAAGAAAGTCCCCCAATTTTGGTTCACCGTCCGTCGTCCACGCCATTTTCGGTAGTGAAAATTTCTAAAAATCAGACTTTTTGGATTTCTTCCGGCACTTAGCAGGTCCTCAAAACTTTTAGCCCGATCTAACAAAATTTGGAAAAAGTATGGGTAAAAATGTACTTTTTGAAACTCGATTTTCGGGACTTTTGGGAACTTTTGGTGAGTGAAGTATCATTTTACTAAATTTTGGGATGGGTCCCGGATGAATCGCAGCCCACTAAGGATGGGTATTGGTCAAAATGGGTACCTACCTACCTATTTCTAAACTGAGTTTCGAAACTTTTGAGTACCTTGGAGTGTGGGGTATCATTTCCCCCTAAATTTTGGACACTGAATTGACTGGAATGAGTCCAGGACACTCTACACTCCCCATAATGTTGCTCCTGGAATAATCAAGCATTGTTGATGAATTTGCAGCGTTTTCAAAATTTGGGTTTATTTTGAAAGGCACATGGAATAAGTAGGTAGTATCTAAGTAGTATATCTATAGGTAGTACCTACTTGTTCCATGGAAAGGCATGTGAAACGAAAACGGACGCTACCCATTCCCTTATACTCTCATAGGATTTCACAATACACTTCTTTGCTATAATTTTAATAACATCTTGACAATTCCCCAATGACAAAACGTAAAAAAAAAAAAAAGCAATTTGCTATCCAGCCAAATAATGGATATTTCTAATTCCTTATCAGGCGTTCCTTTTAATTCTCATTGTGATTCGCATAATTTTCAGATGGTAGCAGCTTACTGTACTTACGTGATTGTAATGTTCCAAATTGATCACTCAAGCAGTAAAATCGAGGACTAGTAACGCCGTCTTGGAGTGTGACACAGTCTGAAGATCTCATTGAAATGACCAATCCCACTACTCTCCCGATTTTATGGTTCCTGAGTAAATATCATTTTGTTGTTACCGTGTGAGAGATTAAATTCACGATTTTCTTTTGAAATAAATTTAAATATTTATCTGATAATACATTTGATTCTTGTTGGTTTTTTTTTTTTTTTTTTCACATACATAAAACCAATTCTTGACCCAGTATCTGAGTAGATTTTTTGAAACCGTTGTTGCCAACATTGGACGGGGAATCGGTTGAGATCAATCATCAATCATTCCGAATTCAGAATCTGCACATGTCTTAACGTGTATGGAGGAAATGTAAGAGGACGTTTGTTTGTACACAAGGCCACTAAAGTCAAGGTAGATGTGGTGTTCAGGTGAGAGCAATACGCTAAATCGAAGAGTCATGTGAATATTTTCAACAGAAATACTTCAAGATTTGAGGGATGAGAGTAGCTGAGAGCGAAATGAGGATTTAGCTAGGATTAACAAAACATACTACGTACAATTACAATCGGACTTTAGCAAATACATGATACCTGGGTCTTAGTAATTAGGCTCAGGGGTTCATTTAGATCCAAGTTTGGAAAAGCCTCATTGAGTTGGGGAAGCTAGGAGCTCAAGGGGGATTAGAATCATTCTGAGGTTGTCAACAAAATCACAGTTCTCTTCACCCTTCCAGACCACAGTTCTCGGATTACTTGAGGCAACGTAATCGGCGAGCGCATGCTCAGCCTCCCCCTCACACTGTGACAATCTGAGATCATTCACAACCTTCGTTCATCTCCGAAGTTTCAACCCCTAGCCTCGCAAATTATTTAGTTTGAAAATCAGATATTACGAAAGCAAAAGAAACAACATTAGAGGAAAACATTGTCGATTAGAATGAAGTTGAAGTGGTAGCGTTCTTAGACCCGTTCGAAAAATCACTGTGACGCCGCGAGCGGGTACAGAGCCCACAACTGACCTCAGATCAGGCGGTTGTGGAGGGAGTTGTAAGGACCCCAGTCGGTGGGTGAGCCTCCGGATCGTTTGTTTACTATCGCCATTCAATATTGTACGCGAACGGTTTGTTTTGATTACACCGCCGTTCATGCAAGAGTTGTAGAAATCCGTAGAGAAATCCGTGTTCGGCACGAGTCTCTCTTCAATCCCAGCAGCCCTTTTCCGGTTGCCACTGACTAAAACAAATGGACCACTAGTCGAAGGAATATTAGAAACGATAATGTTTCTGGAGCTGCTTATGGTGGTAAGTTGTTAGAAAAAAATTAAAAATATGCATCTGATTGTTCTTAGGTTACCAAATCCATCAACTCCGTATTTTAAATAATTACTCACTCAATCGGCTCATGCACCCTTTAAACATCCTTATTGACAGAAGCTGATGAAGCTTAAGTGCTAGTAGTAAACATTCGAGCGTAATTTTGGAATCTGGAATGTGGCTACTTCGTACCTGCAGGGCTGTGACTAAAATGTTTGCCTACCTACATGTGTAGGATTTTTTTTAAAGTCTAATTTCCCAATGCCTACCTACATGTGTACGATTTTTTTTTACCCAATGCCTACCTACATGTGTAGGATTTTTTTCAAAAGTTCAATGTCCCAATAACTCTGACAAGTAGTCACAATATTGACTTTTTTTCGGAATCATTTAAAAATTCGTCTCCAATTTAATGGGCTTAAGTGCATTTTGGGACCAAATGTACCCAGCAAATGTTTCTACTATAGTTAAATTAAGTACTTCGTCATTTAGCACAATACCGACCCTAAGAAAAGTATGAATGCTTTTAATCTGAGGAAGGGGAAAATACAAATGGAAATCTATTAATCAAATGCTTACATATTTCCCTTCTCCGAAGTGGCCCATCTCACATTTATTTAAAATAGAGTTTCATAGATACTGCAGAAATGATTGAAGGCTTATAAGCCAACAAACATCGAAAGTGCGGAGGAACACAGCCATGAAATTAATATACGTACTATTATATAACTGTATTTATACAGTGCTATCAACGCTCCCGATATTTATACGTGTTGGATTATTGTGCCGGAGAAATGCCTTTTTGAATATCCTATGCAGTTCCCACAAACACTGTTTGAGTCGAAAGCCACCAAGGTTTGTCTTTTATACACGTTGATTTCATTCATTAACTGCCGGTTATTTTGAGGAAATAGAACTCTTTTCAGTTCGTCTTGTTCACGACGTCTTCGCGCCCGTCGTCTGCTAAAAAGCACAACTATTTGGTTAATATTGAATGTTTTGAGACCAAATTCGAGTAAGTAGTACGGTTAACACGAAATAGATTCAGATCAGGTACGACAAAAATACACCCCGTTGGCCTTTAGGGAGGAAAGAGTTTATATTTTCTAAATGTCTGCGGTGTATTCACGTATTCATTCGGACACATGGCAAGACAGTGTTATACGCAGTAAATTTCAAACGTACTCAACAGTAACCCAAGAGAAGTTCACTAGGGTAGTCTTAGGAGTTATTGTTCAGTTACACGAAGCCCACATAGCTACAAAAGCTCCAAGAAATAGAACGAGTCTCTAAATAAGGATAGGATTCATAATACAATAGACGAAGCGAGGCAGATAGATAGGAAGCACTTGGCCGCCCGTGGTTGTAAAATATGACGTCGTAAAGACGAAAATAGCCGCAAGGAAACAGATTGAACAAGTTCTTTTTGAAGTTGAAGAGTGTGGCAAAGTTGAGTGTTGACTCCGAAGGATTGCTTTCGACGGAAGAAGTAGGTGCGAGATGTTATGCTCGCCCCATGTATGCTCCTTTCGTCGAACAGGGTTTAGTAGGAGACTTGTATGTATCGTCCTTTCTCAGAATTCCGGTTTATAAATTGTTGTCTTATCACCCTATAGGTACGTAATTATTAAGTACTTAAGGAATGAATATTTCTCATATTACACTGGGAAGAATTTCGGGTTAAGTCCATTTTTGGTTTGTTATAGTTTTTAAACATTTTCATTAGTATATAACGTATAATTATTCTGCATTGAATAGATTCTTCCGCCTCTAATCCACGGCATATTGTAACGCTTTTGTACAATTTTTACATTACCATAGGATCGGAGTCAACGCACATCCCATTTCCGACGCAAGACAAAAGATTTTGTGGCTCCTCGGTGATTTTTGTCTGATATTTGTACGAGTACATCCGAGTTCACGACTACACAAAATGTCACCTGCTACACTCCACCGAGATGTTCATTATAATACTTAGAGATTGACTGTTCGCTTCAAATCACGATTATACCCCCTAGTTTCTCATCTCCGGGCGTCTGACGTCGAGGGTGTCTTTGTGGTCACCCCGTAATGGGGAACCCTCATGAGTGTCCAGATACTAATTCGAGCCCCATCGAGATCAATTCAGCTTTCTACGTGATACGGGAAAACGCCGCAAATTCGTTCACTCGGGTTGGTTATTCCTCGGACCAGGCGCAAGGAGACTAATTTTTCAACATCGGGAAAATGGAGGAAACAGTGGGTGTGGCGGGTCCCGGACCCGATCCAATCGACTCAGGGTCCAAAATTTAGTGGAAAATGATACCCCACACGCCTAGGTATGTACCAGAAATCTCGAAAACACACATTCGAAATGGGCAGATAGGTACCCATTTTGACCCATAACCTCATCCTGAGGGCGCCAGTCGTTCCGGTACCCATTTCATTGGATTCAGCGTTCAAAATTTAGTGGAAAATGATACCCCACAAAATGCAAATCTCGAAAATGGAGAAAATGATGCCCTCGAAAAAGCCCAATACATGAGCCCGACGCCCTTCCTACAACTCATGAACCAATTATTCATGAGATTTGAATTATGGCGTAAAGGACGATTTCAGTTGGAATAAAAAAGATAGAGATGCAAGAGTTCAAATTTTATGTGTGTTCACAAAATTCCAAAAAGTCCTTCTGTTCATCCCCAGCTCTTGTCGTCTGAGCCCTGCTGTAGGCTTACGTTGAAGACAGATCTTTGGCTTGGATACAGATATCATTGTCTCTAATCATGGTAATCTAAGTAGGTGTCGTACAGGAGTTGGCTTGTTGAAAATGAGAAACTCGTGGAACCTTCAGCCTCGACAATGGGTGCAGAAGTAGCCCGTGGTATCCCTCATGCTCTATGTAGACCTTGAAAATGATCCTCCAGCAAGTTGAGCATGATTTCCAACAGTTGTTATTTAGAACATTTTAAACTAAAAAAAAAGAAGATACAACGTGTTATACGTTTGAAAATACTATATTCATTTATTCGTTAGATAGAAATGTTTTCAAACAGGGCTTGGGCCAGTGAGCGACGAGATGTGGGATTAAATGATAGTCAAACTCCGACGCAATACATCAAAAATGGCGTTTGATTGCTTTGAAAGAGGACGCACGGAGTCAATCCCTATCGAAAATGACCTACTCAATACAGTCAGAGAAGCGGACGTGGCGGTTGAGTTGAACGTCAATTCATGTCTTTTCTGCTCTCGACAAAAAGGGCGTTATTCAATGATTTACGTTCGGTTTGGGTTGGGCTGGAGTTCATCAAATTTTCCCGAGGTCGCTCACGGTCATGACCCAGGTTCTGGTGAATGACGTTGCTCGAGGAGGGATGCTGGCGAACAATATCTATATTTAGGTACGTTGTATCGACCCTCGACATCCACATTGACCCGAGATACTTTTTCAGGCAGGATTTATTCAAATGTCCGTTCCTTGGACAACATTTTCCCTGTGCGAAGGACATGGAATGGGACTTCCATTCCGATCTTATCCGCACCCTCTTGAGGCCACGCGGGAAATCTTAGTCCTAATCAAAGATGAGTTTGGTGTATTCTTCCTAGGAGTCCGTGTATCCTTCCTGAGTCCGATAAACAATTTTCTTTTGCTTCTTAAAGTAGGCCTTTTTATGTTTCCAAGTACGAAGGTTCTTATTCTGAGATATCTACGCCTCAAAATATCAACTTGTGACTTCCTTAAGACTCCCTATATTAACAAGGGAGTGTGAGCTATCTGCTTCATTTTAGTTGCTTTTGGACACTGAGTCCTTTCACACATACAATACCGACATGCCAGTTTTTACGAATTGTTCACAAAATTCGTAGAATACTGTTTTCATAAATAATTGTGATTTGCGTTTTGCAGTGAGATAGATGCCACAGAGTGGTTTATTTGACCAGAATATTTGTATTAATCTCCGAAATAGAACGTTATTGCAAGAAGCTACGTTCACGTGAAGACTTGCCAAAAATGGTTCTCATTTTAACCCATTTAACCCATAGCTACAACTTTCTATACATATACTAAACACACAAATTGCGCAAATCTCTCCCTCCAATCTGAAAAAAAAAAAAAAAATAAAAATAAACAGG
Source organism: Cyrtorhinus lividipennis (assembly GCA_019603395.1). NCBI lineage: Eukaryota > Metazoa > Arthropoda > Insecta > Hemiptera > Miridae > Cyrtorhinus > Cyrtorhinus lividipennis. The sequence goes on from CM034000.1 coordinate 8,192,799, forward strand.
TAGCAGTCGTGGAAGGAGGTATTTTGCAGTTATTTTAAGCCCTTTGACTATAAATAAAATCTGCAACATTAAAAAGTCAAAAAGCCTCGTTTTGAAAATCTGCATTAAAGTTTACTACCCTCGTAATCTCTAATAAAAGCAAATTATAATCCATGAAAGAATGAACATAACAATTTCTTGTGCAGCTGATGATACTAAGAGAATTCTCTGTTAATTCCAGCACTTATGTCAAATTCTATTGTGAAACAGTGTTCAAGTATCTAGTGAAACTCATATTAGTAATTAATTTGCTAAAGTTTTGGATCTTTTATCGATTGCTGCGCACCCTAGTGTCGTACGGGTAATGAATATGTGAATACCCCTCTCCCGAACCATTTTTTCCAACAAAAATTTATTATTTCAACATAAATGATAGTTCTGAACTAGATTATAAGTGGTAGTGGTCTGAATTGCGTATTATTTGACGCATTTATTGAGGAAGGAAGGAGATGAAAGCCCGATACCGCGATCACGCGAACATCACGGAATAATTTCATGGGTGTGTCTCGGGAAGAAGGGATCAGGTTTTTGGTGAATTGAGTAGGGTGGCTATTTGTTTTAATAATCATTGAAGGGGGTTCCATCATCGATGGAAATGGGGGGTTGAAAACCGGGTGTACTCGCCTGACTTCAATCTCCGGTTTCATATCCTTAGATGCTAAGCCGCTGACCTTCTCCCGCATCTATTACCTACCAATGATTTTGCTTTGAGTCTGTTTTGGATACAACCTACCGCTAGGCTCTGAGTCACATTCTTATGTTGAAGGAACTGTGAATAGCATCCCGCTCTACCCATCCGTGTTCGCTCTTAATATGGTTCACTCTTATTACAAAATTTGTATCTAATTCTTATACTGAACGTGTTGTAATTTTGTAGACAGCCGAAACACTCATTCATGTAACTATCTCTAACAATCCCTAATATGGGACCACAAACACTTACCAATTGAAGGAGATAACAGTAGTGATGAATAAAAATGCAGTTCAATTAGTGAAGCCTTGTGACGTCATAGAAAAATTAGCATTTCCTAGGCTCATCTAACCTTATTGGATTGGCAAGGAGTAAATCATGAACGACGGACTTCTGCCTATGTTTACGTGGATTGGCATGGATTAAGGCTCTACGGCGAACTACGAGAATAATGCAACAATCATTTGACAGCCATACCAAACAATTTGTAATTCGCTGATGACCACCAAAGTTTGTCAATGACATCGAATAGTTGGTCTGACTTGAAGCTGTGAAATGGGGAACACGGAGTACATGATGCAAACTTTGATGACATCACATGGGATCTCAGTGAGATTGTGTCTAAATTATAACAACGTATGAGTACAAACTCTCTGTGACACATTTAATCAATAAGCAACCATGCGTTCCAACCAACTGCTAACAGCTTTTATGTCAGAAAATAGCATGGCCGAAGTAATAAGGGTGCTTTCTGACCCTGGCTAACTCCCTCCCCTCATCACGAGGTTATGCAACAGTATTGTTGTTGATCTATCTGTCGTGCCTCAAAGCTGGAGTCCATTGCCCTCCATGACTCTCCCAAATCCTGCATTTTTTCACAGTGCATAAACATTTTCGAAAATTATTGAATCATTTTCTTTGCCAGCAATTTCAATTTGCGCTCAGATGCATGATGGGCAAACCGAAAACAGCTTTCACTACTGTTTCCATGCGATCGGTGGTTCCCAACTTTTATTTCGGCTGGCAGCAATTCGTTCCGTCCCGCGAGAGAAAACATCGGAAAAACTTTGCAAATCGCCAACTTACTGATCGTTCCCCCTTATCCATAATCCATTAGATCACTGTTGAAGTTGGTCCGGCGTTTTCTTTCTCTCCCAAAAGTTATAACCGTCTTTTCCCCGAGGTACTATCAACATGTGCGTGCTAGCTATCCATTTTCTAGGTTCTTATTCTTTGGCCGTACATTCATTTAGATGTCATCGTTCTTTTACTCTAGCGACTATGATTCAAGGTGGGAAAACAACAATTAATGGCGAAGAATCAGACATTTATCGTGGTAACGTTCCTCATGTCTCTACCAACGTTTTGTCCGCGAAATAAATCGATACTTTTGACGGACGGTTGAGAGTGTAAGGAAGGGCGGAAAACTGACGAATCGTGCCAGAGAACCGATGCCAAAAAGGAACGAATGTGACCCCGGTCTGCAGCCGCCTCTTCACAGCTTCGCCCTAAACAAAGTTTGGCGGATCGTACGTTGATTTTAAAAAAGTTGATGAGTATAGGCATTATAAAGTAAGGTTGGTGTGTACGTACTAACTAAGGCACGAAGATGAACTGATGAAGAGGCGTATTTCTAAACGCTGCAAATTCATTCACACGGGTTGGTTATTCCTCGGACCAAGCGCATGGAGACTAATTTCTTCAACATTGGGAAATCGGGGGAAACAGTGGATGTGATGTGTCCCGGACCCATTCCAATCGACTCAGGGTTCAAAATTTAGTGGAAAATGATACCCCACACGCCTAGGTACCAGAAATCTCGAAAACACACATTCGAAAGAATGAATGAATGAATGAACGAAAGTTTATTTCTGATTGGAACATACATCGTCTTGTATACACTGGTTAGAAATATAGTTTCCCTAGTGGGTAAAACCTGAGAAGGGAAAACGAGTCGGTACCTTGTCATAAAAAAAGAAAATACAACTAGTGAAAAAGCTTAGTTCAAAAAGAAGAAGGAGAATTTCGCACGAGGGTCTATGAAGACGGATATACCATCTGCGAAAGTGAAAAACTTGATATAAGAATGACCAAAAAGAAAGAAGAAGTGAGAGAAGACAAAAAAAAGGGTAGATAGGTACCTAGTTTGACCCATAACCTCATCCTGAGGGCGCCAATCGTTCCGGGACCCATTTCATTGGATTCAGCGTCCAAAATTTAGTGGAAAATGATACCCCACTTGCCTAGATCGCCGTACGCCGTCTACCCTCTGCGCCGTTTTTGGTACCTAGTATACAATTTTCTAAAAATCTGAAATTTTGGTCGGGGACCCTTTTCCGGCTCCAGTTGGTCCTCGAAACTTTTCAACCCGATCGGACCAAATTTGGGTGGGGTAGGGGTCAAAATGTGTTTATTGAAAAATGGAATTTTGAGATTTTGGTGATCTAGGCAAGTGGGGTATCATTCCACTAAATTTTGGACGCTGAATCCAATGAAGGGGGTCCCAGAACGATTGGCGTCCTCAGGATGAGGTTATGGGTCAAATGGGTATCTATTGCCCATTTTGAATATGAGTTTCCAGGATTTCTGGTATCTAGGCGTCATCATTTTCCACCAAATTTTGGGCCCTGAATCGATTGGAATTGGTCCGGGACCCACCACACCCACTGTTACTCCATTTTCCTCATGTTGAAGAAATTAGTCTCCATGCGCCTGGTTCGAGGTTTTGATCTAGACATCGTGAAACGCCCAGAAAACAATTTTGGGCCGAATCGGAGACCAACAGTATTCTAAACCGATCCTCGAATTCCTCGGCAAAGCCCAATGTTACAGGAAGAACAGGCTGATAACGGTTGCCATGCGACGAAATTCGCAGCGTCCTAATAATAACGGGGTGTTCAACTAGGCCTGCCTACCTGGAGGCTTCAACCCCTTATCTGGCTGTTATCGACCCACCGGTACCGTACAAAGCCTAACTGAATAGGGACTTTGGTCCGAGGAATGATGATTCTCTCATTACTGAGCTTTCAGAATTATAATTCCTTCATCAAGGCAATTGAAGATCCGCTAGATGAAGCTATCCAACCTCAGACAATCAAATCACCGGTGACAAATTGGAAAACTGCAATTTTTAAAAACTAGAGACAATTCATCATTAAGTTCGAAGAAGATTGAAGAATTCATCATGGAGATGGTTCGTTTGAGAAAATACAACTACGTATCTACTATCTCTATTATACAAAAGACTTTATTAATTGTATAAAATCATTTTGGTTCACTTGAAATAGTCATGTGTACGGGGGTAGTTCCTATTGAAGGAAGAATTGTGCGATAACGTCGTCCTCGCTGGCAAAACAGCTCCTGTGTTTTAGAGCTGGGAACGTTCAATAGCTCCAGCTCGGTCAAGTATCTGCCACCGCTCTCCTGTCTTGACTTCATTAAAACGGTTCATTATAAGAGCGGCTTGTATTTCCCGTGTGCCGTGATGTTTGTCAAACGCCAAGTACACGCGAAGCTGAGTGGTCTTTGATATAATATCCCACCGACGCTCGATTTGAACTCTAATGAGAGATGGAGGGAATACAAGTGTGAAATATTAACGTCACTTAGAGAATGAAACCCAAGGAAGAGGCAGTTTTAAGCTAATTGCTCAACGTACAAAGTATGAGGATAAATATTGCGGCGTTGAGCTTTTGTTTGTGTTGCTTACGGAAAACAAGCTGAATTGAGTGAGCATCCTTTTCACTCCGAAAATGAAACAACCAAGACGGTTTGAAATGAAAAGCGGTCTTAAGTCGGTCTCCCCGCAGATTGTATCTTCATCACGATTGATGCGCTATTAACATCATTTGAAGGCAATTAGCTGATCAGATGGGCATCATCAGAGCTTTATTGTCGGATGTTGAAGGTTGTCTCGAGTTACCGCGTTAGTTCTAGGTTAACTATGCCGCACTAAAGTAGATAGTACAGCGATTCTACACCAAAAAACCACTTGTTCAGTAGACCGTTCCAAGAAATGTTCAGTATGTTACGCAAAAAGTTGGTAAATTGCGCTAAACAATTTAATAGAAAAGTAAATACCCAGAAAATTCGTAGGTACAAATTTCCTCATTTTCAAATTCACCGATATAGGTACTTTATTTATCTAGTCACGATGTGTTTTAACGATTGTTTCAATCATTATGTCAATTGCAATGGTAGGCGCTTGCCCTCAACAGATGAGATTCTTTTTCGATAATTTGGCCTACCTACTTGATTATCCGGGCATTAAAAATTAATTGCTAACTGAAAAAACAACGTGTAGGTGTCAACCTGCTGTTCATGTATTTGACATTGAATAGCTACAGCTGAGCATTCCTACAACACTTGGTACGGAGAGAAAATGCGCCAAATTATATGGAATAGAAATTGTGCGACCCGATTGCAGAAATATCACTGATCACGATTCTTCTTCGAGTCATCTCTCCATTCTCGGCAACCTTGCAAAATAAATAAAACGGACTTTAATGCGCAGTCAAAAGAAGATATTTGGATGCTTCAGTCGGGAACTAAATTGTAAGGAATGTTAGGATACCTATTTGAATTAACTTTTTTTTTTAATGGCTTTTCATTGGTTGAGGTCATCATGTAGGTATGAATGAAATGCAATAAAATACCAATAAATTACTATGGCACATTTTCCCTGCTTTTTCGCTGGTTTGGTCGGACCTACTTTGGCTGTTCTATCATCCACTCACCGAAAGGTAGCCAAACCACGTACGTTCCGCATACTCGTAAATAAAATGTAGAACACCATTTCCATTCCATTCATTCCGTCGACACAGAAATAAAACGCGCTCAAGATCAAGATTCCCCCTTCAAATTTGGGAGAAGAGCCAGTTTCTACAGCGAAGGAGTGAAGAGGTGGGAGTTTTCCTCCCCCGTCCATGTCTGCTGGATGGTCCTATGTACTCTGTGGGTACGGACGATGTCTCTTCCTCTTTCCTGTGTATAAACTCACTAGGTTCGGGGTGGGGCTTTGCGAGCCAGAAACTGTCACGTAAGAAAGGGGCTTTTCGGGGTATTTGGCTCGAGTCCCGGACTAATTTTAACGGTCAACCCGCTGGTTCATAACAACCTTCCGAACAAACGCTTTTGGCCTGTCCCCCCACCTTCATTCTTCACCACTTTCTCTGCACTATTATTTTATTTTCCTTTCAACTCTCGATTTCATTAGCCGATTCGAGGAAGTTATAGAGAGTATTTGACCGATATCATTCGGATTCCAATCCTTTCCAGCCTCGTGCCTTGGCTGCAATGATCAATAAACCCTCTGCGATCTATTTATAATACGTTTGCGATGAATGTTACTGTTAGTGTATCATGGGACATTTTTTCATTACGCTTTGAGGATCTAATTTCATGGTCAAGTCTGTAGATTGAATACCTATTAATAATTTCAAAAACCATTGCATTTCAATTGTTGAAACAAAAAAATATCTACTCCTTATTCGAAGACGTCAAATTCTACTGCTAACAATCTCACGACTAGTTTCTCTAGTAAATAATTCTTGTATTGCTCAAAATCTGTACATTACGTAGAGATACTTGTTTGAGAAGCTGAGTCTTCTCTTGAGCAAGTGGAGCACAGCAATCTAGTCTTTTTTTCTGTTACAAGTGGTCCGATGATCATTGATCTCCCAGCGTGGAAGTTCTGATTCCCACTCGACCTATTCACGGTGGATACAGTCTTCTCAGTTGGAGTAAAATTCTCGTATACAAAAGATGGTGGTACTTTTCCCGTTGTTTGCTCGATGGCTTTTCCCTGAGAACATTCGTGAAGAGAAGCGTTCCTTACTCGAGTATAAGCCATAAAATGGTAAATACTCAGTGAAGACATTATTGTCGTTTGAAATGAGCAAGAAACAGTATGCCGTCAGGGATGAATGACGATTTCTTGTGTGTACATGAAAAGGCTTTTCCTTATTGAGCGTACCGTGCATGTCCTATCCGTCAGTCAAGACTTTTTACGGCTAAACCCGAGCTTTCGGCATAAAAGGTTTTTTACTCCTAAATTGCCTTTTCATTTCTGACCAACAGCAAGCAAATCAAAAACGTCAAATTGTTATCAGCATCTTTAGATTTGTTCCAGGTTTGAAGGATTGCTTACTAGATTATAACTACTCAACCAAGAGGGATTTCAGTATAATCGTCGCAGTTAACAGAATGTACTAGGAGAGACTGGAGCAGATTGGCAAACTGCCAAAGAATCCTTCAGCTCGGATATTGTGGAGTTGTCCTGGAGTTGTTGAAGGCGCTGTCACGCCTAGAAGGCACTTTAGCGTTCCAGGTCTGCCTGCGGCCTGAACACTGTTGGACAGAAGTGAAAAGGCATTCCACAGCTCCTGGAACCATCCTAGAGTCCGTACAATCGTACCAAACAGCAACTCCTTAGATTACAACTAGAAAGGCAGTCAATTAAGTTGTGCATTCCTTATTCAACATCAGTTACGGTTTCAATCAACCAGCATCAATCCCTAAGTCACTGTTTCTCAGCGTGTACGCCACATTTCCCTATTACGTTAATTTTTTGGTCATTCAGTCAGATAATTTTCATTGTTATCCAGGTCGAATCAGTATACTGAATTCAAACTCCAGTCACACACTTCTTTGCTATATATGATGTGTAGTTCAATATTGTGTAGACTCCAAAACAATAATTTGTCGAGGATACTTTTTGAAGTGTTGTTAGAGAAGCTAGAGGTGGCCGAATAAAAAATTTGAAAAGGAGACTCAGTCTATCACTATCAGTTATGGCGTAGCCTATAGTAAGTACCATGGCGTATTTACGTATTTTTAATACAAGCACATCTCGAGAGAGAGAGAGCCTTTCCAAAGCAATACGCTGTAGAAATAAAAACTTGATAGAAATTATTCACCATATACCGAGAAGGTAGAGAGATGCTCCATTATGCATGTAAATAGAGCGGATGAAGAGAAAATATCAGCACGTGGAACGCACTGAGAGCGGCCTCCTTTACAGTGGTCGAGCATTTAGAAGTACATGACATGGAAAATTCAACGTTCGTAGCTCATTGCCGAGGGTTTCATTTAGTATTCATGAACGTTTCTCGTAAACTCAAGTGACTGCTCTTTATTACGCATATCAACAAATGGGATTATAACTGTGAAAGAAGAATCATGGAATAATTGCCACAATAATTGCAGTAATCTTATTATTCTTTACAAATAATATTCTCAGAAAATTGTGATTTCGGGCGTACTACGACTAGGTTAAAAACGCTGTGAATTCTTACTTCAACTACAATCTCCACTTTGAGGACACTTATATGTAAATCAACTTAAGGTTTTTTTCTAATTGAAAGGAGTGGGGCAGTTGCTGCACCTAGGCACTGCGACCTCTAGGGTCTATTGTGTCCTAGCCCTTGCCAAGGGCTGTTCAGCGCCTATCCGACATCCCTCGCCCAAATGTGAGAGATGGTCAATTTCGAATGCAGCTACCAAGGCAGACCACGCATATGTTAAGCTCCCGGACAACCGTATTCAGATACATATTGCTGATGTAAGCCCCCAGGCTTGCTGCCTCCAGAAGGCCAGAAGGGAGGAAGCATGCGCCAGGATGTGCTCGCAGCTCCTGCCCAGATGTTGCATTTTGGAAAGAGGCCCAGCGCTCACTCGTTGCCAAGGCCCCCTCGTTGCCCCTCGTTGCTGGGGTGCCCAACATGTTGGAGTCATATATTTTTGTAATCCTGTCGTGCAAGTGAATCTCACTCAGTCCATCCTGGCTTTGTCCTGTGCTCGCTCTGAAGTGAACTCTTCTACTGTGCTGAAGTTGACCGAAGCTGTAATATTGTGTTCCCCATGAGATGATAAAGGACTCAAGTTAATAAGCCTCGCTGTGTACCTGCGGGACAGCGTGCCCCCTCCTGTTTTTCCTTTGACGTCGACGCCGTTTTCGTCAGCCGGTATTGTTTCACTTGCTCATTAAATTGTATTTCATGTATATCATAATTTCATGTATCTTGTATTAATTGTATTTTACGCTCCACATGTTGTCTGATTTACTTTGTCAAATTACTTTGTCTTCTATCAATTGTAGCCCAGGCTGAGGCATATTCTCCTTTGCAACAAGTCCTTGTTTTCAATTATAATTCAGTTTGTATCAATGTATTTTATGTTCATCCTTGGTATCCCTAGTTGCTCAGTCGTAAGTCTTGGACTTACATCCCGTATCCTCTCGCTAGGTCCCTTCCAAATTCTCCGAAAAAACCCGAATTAAATTATAGTTAATTCAAACACATTTTAATTCGAGAGAGGCTTACACTGATATTGAGTAGGCCTCACGATGTCGAATAACGCCGGGGGTGTTGGATTGGAACCAGCCTCCTATTTTATTTTTCGCACGTTAAAGAAAGTTTCGATACGGTTTTGATGTATTTTTATTCAGTGAGATATACTCATTTAATAGGAACCGTACATTTTGTATAATTTCGATCAAAAATCTAGCTTAAATCGTCTTCGCCGTTTTTCTCGATGCAAACATGGGTGGACTTGACCAGTTTGTCCTTCAGCTCCCAGTATGCTCAGACCAAAATAGCGGTTGTCAGAAGAAGTAATGATTTTTACACCAATTTTACTTTACTCATTTTAACTGAAGAAAATAAGTAAAATCAGATAGTATGTCTCATCGATGATGAGCCATCAAAGTTTCATTCTCTCACTTGACCCTTGATTTAGAACAATAATTTGGATTTCGATCCTGTTTTCGACTTCAAAACGAACCATTCGAAGTTCGAATTTGATTTTGTTCGAAGTTGACTTGTCCATGACTACATGAACATGACTAGTAATTGCACTTCGAATGGCTGTGCACTTGTCACCTCCCCCATCTTCTCTTTACACCCCTTATTCGACGTTGAGCGTTGAGCCGTTCTATCTAAAGCCTCATAACGATCTGACAGGTGTGGCCTCTGGATTCACCATTCACGACGAAGGTCGACGGGATTTCGCAACAATGTCGAGCTTAACGAATACAGAACTCCGAACCGCTTTGGTATAAGGAAACGCTGACGTGGAGGAAAAACTTCACAAGAGCCACTTTAGAAGCACAGCTGTATCGGCTTGCCGAGTTTCGTCAAGCCGAGGAGACTCTTGAGCGGTTTGAGGGAGTTTCCGTGTTTCCAAGCAGTGCGAGGTCATGAATTTTCTCCCGAATAAAAGTGATGTTTTTCTGAAACTGGCCTTTCTCTCAATTACCTTCCATTAGGGACAGAGTTGTGAGATATTCAGGAATTTTTGAGAAAGTTGTACTTGTGTACAGTGCGCTAAGTTTTGACAGTGAATATAAAGAGGCCATCCTTCAGGATTTCACCCAGACAGTCGTACTTATTCAACGCTCTCACAATTTACCGTGCTCTTGAGTTCCAAATTCTTGTCAGTAAATCACGCCTTACTGTCTATGATTTATTTCCATCATTTTTAATTTCATCAACAGGAACATTATTAAAATTTCACGAACAGATTATATTGGTTTTCTTATTTTGTAACTCTCTTTTACTTGTATAGCAAAACAGTTCAATCATTCAGCTTTGCTTCGATTCAAGCAAAAAAAGCAAGAGGATTAGATGTCCTATAGTTTTGTAAAAATTATTATTTTATTATTCTCATCGGGGAAAACTCGTCCTCCGCTTTTTACGTCAAGTTTGAAAAATGTAGAACTACTTCATTCAAAGTACCCATAGTTCCTGAATCCAAAATCCGTCTTCCATCTTCCGAATCGGTGAAGACCCTTTAAAAATTAACGTTCTGAATAATCAGAAATACCACATATAGGCTCTGTTAGAGTCCTATTTGTACCTAACTATTTTTCAGCATGATAGCCGCCAATATAGGCAGTGTGTAGGTTAAAAACCGCTGTGAATGCATTCACAAGGGATAATTATTCCTTGGACCAGGAGCATGGAGATGAACTCCAATCGATGAACCCCATACTAGGTAGGTACCAGAAATCTCGAAAACAAACATTCGAAATGGGTAGAGAGATACCCATTTTGTCCCATAACCTCTTCCAGTGGGCGCCAAACGTTCCAGGACCTGTCATTGGATTTACCCTATAAAATTTAGTCGAAAATGATACTGCACCCGCCGACAATCTCGAAAATATATTTTTTAATATATATATATTTTTTGACCCCCCCCCCCCCTCACCCTTAATTTGGTCTGATCGGGCTAAAAAGTCTCGAGGGCCATTCAGAGCCAAAAATGGGTCCCTAACCCGAATTTTAGATCTGAGAAAATTACCATGTCTATTACCAAAATTGATTAAGATTAAGGAATAACCAACCAAAAGGTGAGACTTCATCCCTACAGGATGAAGAAAGGAGCGAACCCACCCTGTTACCCAAAGTTTATAAACACTTACCAACAGGAGTTGGGAAGGAATTGAGCCGAAGCAATTGGCTACAGAGAGAACGTGATTGCCAACGTTTGATTAAATAATAAATGGAAGATAAATAAACTCATGCTAGCCTCGCGGCCACTGTGGACATGGTATTTTAATTATTGTTCCAAGAATCGTGCATACATGTCTCTAAAGTGTCGTTTAATGATCGACTGAACACAAACCAAGTTCTTCCAAATTGTTCGTTCACTCAATTTTCCCCCAAACTACCTTCTTATACAGTAAAAACAATGATTGATGATCAATTTTCAAACAACCATTCGTAGGAGGAGCGCTGTTTGTAAACAACCAGTGTTACGTAACGTTAGAGTCGCCCGCCAATTGAATTCATTATGCATCGAGGCAAGCTCATACATTTTCCTTGGGGCCTGTTCAGTCGGATGGTCATACTGATTTGCCGGGCGAACAAATAGGTACTCATGAACAGTTCGTTTCACACGGAAAAAATACAATGTGTCTCTTCTCGAATTTAATCGGTCACATCACAGACCAGAAAATTCGATTTTATATCACATTAGGCACAATATAATGAATTAAATTGAATTACTCTCATCTACCTAATAAATGGAAATTAACCTCGACCAACCAGTCGTTCCATAAATGAGATAACACATACGGGGGGTGGAGTATATAGCAATATTTGCATACTGTAGTAAATTCACGGACTTTTGTTTCAGACAACATTACTTACCAGTGTGGCGTATGGCAGCGAAAACGTGAGCACCGTAATATACACGACTCCGTGTCCATTCAACACTCTTTGTCGATGCATCTCAAATCAGAGCACGCATGGAATCCCGGTATACAAGTCGCTTCAAGTATTCAATCAGGTTCATTGTAACGAAGTCCCCTTCACCAAACTACCAGGTAAGTGAAACACAGAAAATTTTTGTAAAATTGAATCAACATGGAGTTTGTTGTGTTCGATTTAAAACAAAAAAGGGAAATGCCAAGGAATGTTGTTGTCATAAATATCTTCCTGAAGATGTGAGTTAGCAGTCGGACTTGCTTGCACGCCACGTTCCATGATTCCCTCATCTGGTGCGACATCCTCCCATTCATTTTGTTTAAACAAAATCGGAAAAATATAAGAAAAAATCCGAGTACGCCCAATTCCTAAATGTGTCGGGGAAGGGTTCTCTATTACATGAAAATGATAAATTGGAAACAAAACTATCGTGCCGCCGGGGGAGCGGTAAAAGTCCCATTTTGCAGATATTCGTAACACGAAATTGGCGCGCTCTATGGCGACAATTCCAGTTATAACAATTGAAGCTTAAATTAATTTGGTGACAACTTTGATTTGACATGCTATTGCGGAAAAAGTTTTCGAGTTATCGGTGTTCAAAAAGAGGAAATTTTGCTCACTTAATATTTTTCAACATAATGTTATTTCAAGCTCGCTTCCCGTGTCACGAATATCTTCAAGAAGAAACGGGAGGTGTAATTTCCTTCGAGGATAAATATAAGTAGGTAATTGAGCGTGTTTGTATTGTGAACTTAAGTCACAAACTAAAACTTTCCCCCAATAATTGAGCTAAAAATCGTGTTTAGCTTTAGGAAAGCTTTTCAGAATTCTTTTAAAAGTCGAATCTTAAAAATGGATTTAGATGGATAGCTTTTCGGAATTCCACACTTCTATATAAAAATTGTGGTTTTTATACGCCCCTACTGTTTTTTTTTTTCCAATTGAAACATTAATTTTTCGATGAAATCGATCAAACTTTTCATTCGGAAATCGATTAATGGAGTTTGCAGGTTTATTATGAAACTGTTCACTCATCTTCCACAGTCTTTATGCAGTTACCGTAACGTATTTTTGCGCTAGAACCTTACGTTCTTCTAGCTAGTTTTTGATCATGAATAGGTATAATGCGATCGGGATTGAACATTTTATCTGAAAGTCTTATAGAATGAAGAAAACAAAATCGTCTCAAGTGAAGAAATGTGGGTTTTAATGGAAGAATTAGGTAATTCTTGAAATATTGTATTTCAATGGGAGACAAAAATCTGCAGTTAACGGCAATCTACACCCTTTCTTTGTTTACCCTTTTCACATCAATCCATGTGGGAGACGTTGTTTCGATCTGGAGACCTTTCCCGACACTTTTATGAAGATATTTCAGATATGAACAATTTGTCTTCGAATTCAACTATTTTGTTCTAATTTTCTTGGGCTAATTAACGGGTATTTTGATCCAATGGCAGGAGTACCAGGCTCGAATGTGACCGAAGTGAGCATCGTGGGGAGTGGGCTGGAAATCCTAGGAGACGGCTCGTTGGCCGAATTGAACCTCCGCTCCCTCAATTTGGCCAACAACCGCCTCCTCCTCATCGAGCCACACGCTTTCCTGTGAGTTGAGAAAATTAAATCTTCAATCAACTTATATCTTTCATGGAGTAGCTATGTAGAATTAATATTTTTGAAGGACTAACAGGAAAGTTCGTACCTCGAGAAGAAAATGTTCGCGTATGAGCGTAGTGTTCGGTATAGAAGCAACAATTTACGTAAAAGGAAAAAATTCTATGTAAAGTTAAGTAGAAAAAAAATTTATTAAACTAATGTGGCTCTCCTATCGGATAATTTAACAGAAATGGTTGCATTAAAAGTTTGAAAAGGGTGATTTCTAGTCGAAAAAGAATTCGTCAAAAAAACAGGAATTGATTTTGAAATTGAAAAAAATCTTTACATTTTTGAGAAGAGCGGTAGCTGTTCGAGACCGAACCCACATACAAATGTGGTTTCACGTAATTCGGCGGAAGGAGTGGGGGGAGAGGATATGATAACCATTTCATCGATCTCTCCTTCAAGACTCCCTATCCTGCCGTTGATGCCTCAGGGATCCCAATACCACACATCCTTTGACATTTAGACGATCATTCCCATGTCCCCGGACACCCGGACCTATTTATAATGATAATAATAATAATAATGCAATAATAATATGACGGCTGGCCTTCTAGCTTGGGTTGGTTTTATGTACTACAAATTCGTTCTACGAAAAGTTATTTTTAATCCAAATGGACTGCTTTTATTACTGAAAATAACTTCCCTGGTTATTAATTTACTTTATGAAGTTCCATTCTTCCTTATCCGAACGAGACCCAAAGTGATGAGAACTTGTACGTAGGTGTTCGCTTTTGCACTGTCCTGTTATACGACAAAATCATGAAAAATCTTATTTTTTAAATGCATTTATTCATTTTGTTAAGATGTGTGTTTTGTTTTTGATGTGTTTTCTTTGGAATCCTTCATGAATCATTGTAGAATAGTTCACTATAGTTGAAGCAATTTACATTTTTTTGTCTGACAAATTTCAAAATTTTCACAGACATTCCAGAAATACGTTAGAAGCTTTAGACGTCAGTTATAACAACTTACAATCCATTCCAGAAGATGCGATCAACTCACTCGTTCGATTAAAAATGCTCAGCGTTGAAAGGTTGGTCGAAATCAATAAATAAAGTATTGTATTTTCCTTCCGTCCTTCGAAATAACTTTGTTTTTCTTTTCAGGAACGAAATATCAACTTTGCTAGCGATTGAATGGGGGAATTTGACCTCAACCGTCGAATTTTTGTTCTTGGGAGGCAACCATTTATTCAATTTGCCCCTAAAACCGGGATTTTCCCTTTTGGAATTCCGAAAACTCAACGCTTTGAAAGTTGACGGAAATTATTTGACATCAATACCTGAAAATTCTGTTCCTTTTGGAGTTGTTTCTCTCAGGTAATTTTGTTATGAAAGTATTTTACTCGATTTCTCTGAACTGAAGTAATAACTTAATGAACGTTAATTTGTTTTCAGCGCTTCCAGTAATCACATTGACGATTTTCCCACCAGTTTAATCGTAAATCTCCATGATCTGAAGAAACTCTACCTGGCTGACAATTTCATTGAAATACTGCCAGCTTTGCCCAAAAACAAACTCAAGGACATCGCTGTGTTCGATTTGAGCGACAACGTCTTAAAACAACTAAATGACGTTCTAGGTCGAAGCGTTAAGATCAACGAGCTCATTTTGAGTTACAACAAAATATCATCTGTCACCCCCAAATCGTTTAACGGGATCGCATGCCAAAAACTCAATTTGTCTCATAATAAAATGACATCGATGCACGAAAGAGCAATGTACGGATTGACTTATAGTCTCGAAGAGCTCGACTTGTCTGCGAACAGTTTCACCAAGCTTCCAAAAGCATTAGCGAGCCTGAAAAAACTCAAGTCCGTATTTTTGAGTGGCAATAACATATTCACTCTATCGGACGCGGCGTTCAAAAATTCATCGACAACTCTGACGCGTTTGGATCTCTCTCATAACAATTTTCAAAATTTTCCGAAACACACGATGTACAATTTAAGGCGGCTCGAACATCTAGATTTCGGTTACAACCACATTACTGAAACTGGTTTTGGATTCTCCCGTTGGGGACAAAACTTGAGGGATTTGCGATTGGGAAGTAACCAGTTAACGGAGTTGCCGGCAAACGCTTTCAAACACGCGAACCAATTGCACGCTTTGAGGCTCAGCTTCAACAAACTCTCTCGAATAAGCGACAAAGCGTTCGCCAATTTGGACAACCTCGCGGTACTCGATTTGGGATTTGCTCTGAAAAACATGTCATTTCCCGAAAACGCTCTGTCGCCGTTGAAACGCCTCCGGGAACTACATTTGGACAACAATAACATGAAAGAACTCCCCATCAAAGGGCTTACATGTCGACAACTGAGATACGTGAATTTGCAATTCAACAAGATAGAAACTCTTCCTCCGAGCCTTTTCCGACCCTCGACTCACAAAGAGATAGAAGAAATCCGGATGGCGTTTAATAAACTGACCACCGTCGAGGGTCTGACTTTCGGAAATTTACACAAGCTCAAACTAGTGGATTTGTCTTTTAACAGGATCCACTCTCTTCTGCCTGAATCGTTCAAGAACCTACAATCTAAAATGACGATATTGTTCTCCCATAACTTACTCCTTAATATCCACAACAAAACTTTCATCAACATACCAAATCTGCTCGAGCTGGATCTCCACAGCAACGAGCTCAAAGAAATCAATTGGCACATGTTCCACAACGTGACCAACGCTTTGCACCCTATGACGTTGAATCTTTCGAGAAATCGTCTCGACAACTCGTGGTACGATTTGCGGCAGAGCACGTTTGGGTCTTTGTTTCTGCCTGGAATCCACGTGTCTTCTTTGGATTTGAGTCACAACGAATACAAAGAAGTGCCTTTTGCAACTCTGAGCGCCCTGAACAACTCGTTGAAAATTGTGAATTTGGGTTACAACCACATCAAATCCCTTCATGACAAGTCATTCATCAATTTGGGCAAAGTTGAGATCGTCAACATAGAGCATAACATCATCAGCGAACTAAACGAAACCAGTTTCAAAGGACTGAAAAATGTCCAAATAGTCGATTTATCGCACAATCATATCAGCAGGATATTCGAAGAGCAATTCGGTCATTTAGAGCGTTTGAGAGTTTTAGATTTGAGTTACAACCACATCAGCACACTGCCTGGTGACTGTTTCAAGAGGACGAAGATCGAGAGGTTACTTCTGAAAGGCAATGCTTTTGTGAATGTCCCGGTGCAATCTCTGCTGCCGATTGGACACACTTTGGGAGTGATGGACTTGTCCTATAACCGAATTGAAAACATGGACGCTGATCAGTTCACGACCAGCCCTTTGTTGACAGATCTTAATTTGTGTTTCAACAGCATCACGACTTTGAGAGACAACGTTTTTAGAAATCTCAACTCACTTCTACGGCTCCAACTGTGCGGCAACAAGATCGGACCATCGCTCCAAACGTTTTACCACAACGTGAGCTTGATGCATCTGAATTTGGCGGACACGGGTCTCAGCAAGATGCCGTTCATAGCCCAAGAGAACCTTGTCTCTTTGAACGTCTCCGGTAACAACATAACAGAGCTTAAACAAAATTTCCTGTTCGGCGTTCCAAAGTTGAAGAAATTGGATCTCAGCAGGAACAATTTGACGACGTGGTCAAACGCAGGGTGGATTAACGCACGACATTTGGCTGATCTTGACATCTCTTCAAATCCAGTAAAAGTGAGCAACGACGTATTTATTGTTGCAATGCAATTTAATTAACTACGTTCGCCATGCTCCAACATTTGATGGTTCATTGGTTGCTTGGATTGACTAGAAGTGTGCCTAC
The DNA here is from genome assembly GCA_019603395.1 of Cyrtorhinus lividipennis. Taxonomy (NCBI): domain Eukaryota; kingdom Metazoa; phylum Arthropoda; class Insecta; order Hemiptera; family Miridae; genus Cyrtorhinus; species Cyrtorhinus lividipennis. Next base: position 8,210,185 of record CM034000.1, read on the forward strand.
TAGCATGACGGCTCACATGTGTGCTCATTGAGGTGACGGTTGGCCTTTCATGTGGCGTTGGGGAATGTCATGCAATACGTGATGATGGGCCTTATAACCTTGATAAATTAGGAGTAGTCGTTCAACGTATTTCTAATTCTGACGAACAGAAATATGTTTGCATGGTAGTAGTGTAGAGGTATACTATGCGATTGTTTGAGGTTGTCAACCACCAGAGAATAGTCTGGGCCTTGCAAGGGGATAGTTTATATACAACAAAAAATTGGCTGAATCAAGAAGAGGGAGGTTTGACAAGTCGATCAGAGAAGACAGATAATATATAGACATCATTAAAGTTCACAGTATGTATATAGGAAGAATTTTGACCCAAATGAACAAAGTACGGGCCCCGAAGTATTCATGTTTATGACGTCACCACAACGGGTTTAACACAGTTACAACTGACGAAGTTTGTTCATTTGGTATTCCTCGCACTATTCTCAGGGCCAAGCTTAAAATTTGAGTAGGAATATGTTTATTGCGGATACTAAGTGTGAAATGTTACCTACGTCCGTCCTCCATCTGTACACGATTTGCCACATTGTTCCAAAGTTTCGTCGTACTCACGATTTCATGATATTATGTCATTAGAAAAAAGCGTGAATCGTCACATCCGTAGGATCGTAATTAGATGTCAGAGACCACAAACGCAGCGGTTTCCACAATCCCCTTTTTCCCGTGGAGTTTCGTCGTACAAGTAAAACCCATTTGCCCTTCCGTATCCCAACCTACGAAGTATTATAGGTCGTTCTGTGATCCAACCTCCCACCGAGGCGACCACTTGTTCACAGTCGTGGGGACGAAAAAAGAACGGTGTTGCCATTTCTATTTCAAAAACTGGAATCAATTCCGTCCTGTTGTGACGGATGGACGTCTTTTGTCGCTCGAGCGCCTCTCAGGGGCGCGAAATTGAACGTAAAGTGGTCTGACATGTACAGGAGCTCTCAAATCAATCATCGGAAACGCTCTCACCTCGTCCGGGTTATTCCACCCTTCGCATCTCACCCTTTCTGGCTCCTTTGATCCTTCGCCTCAACGAGAACGTTCCTTTGGGCTCGGTTTTCGCTTGATTTGAGCGTCTTATTACCTACCTTCCGTTTGTCTAAACATACCTACCTGAGACAGCTCATCATCACTTGACGAGAGAAAGGCTGCCGGCTGTGTCTCAAACTTTATTCCAACTCAAAACTTCTCTCGCTGTATACAATATAAGAGGGGGAAGGGGATGAAAAATCTGAAAATTATTCCACGACGATTTTTTATGCTAGTTAAATCCTGCTTATTTAAAAAAAGAATGCCTTCGAATTATGAATATACATTCCTACCTAGTTATAAAAAGTGGACAAACTAGGAATTTATAATAACCACTTTGAATGCAGCTCTTTCCTGATGACTCAAATTATTCCAGCTCAATTTCTGACTAAGTATAATAAATAAATTCTCACCTACGAAATCGGTAGTAGCCACTGTAACAGCCCATAGGATATTATAGTTGAAGTTATTCACATAATCCGCTCGACGAAAAATTGCTGGAGCTCCATTTTATAAGTCGGATCGCCTCGTCAGGCAAGCTCATTTGAAACCAGAACCTGTAGAGACATTTACCTAAGTCAACGAATGACCTTCTTGGACTGGAGAACTTTCTGGAGAGCTACGCAATAACCCGATCTGGCCGGTTCGGGAATTATGAAGAGCGTTTAGGTACCACACCAACCTGTAAAACTCTACCAATTCTAGGTGTTCAAAACAGTAAAGGACAATAAATACTCATCTTTCCCTATTCTTACTCTCCTTGATAGCACAAGCAGATATGGGCGAAAATGTTCACAAAAGCATTATTTTAGTGCTTTATTGAGAAAACCAGAAAACTGTAGGTACTCTCTTATCACAATAATGTTTAATAAGCTTTAAATGAGTTTAAGGTGAACTTTCGATTAGACCATCAGCAGATATCCGTACAGTTTAACCACCATGAATCAAAAAGGGTAACGTTTCAAAACATTTTACTTTTTCAGGGGTTTTAAGTGGAAATTAAAACACGACATAACAGGCTAGTTTTGACGGTCCTTTCTAGTACTATAAACCCGATATCAAGTTAGTTTCATTTTTATTTTCAGATATTAACTCGGGAGAACTTCGACGGTTTAAACAACCTGCTGTCGCTGAATCTTCAGCATTTGAATAAGCTTGAAAGATTTGACGCCGACAGTCTCGCCAGTTGTTCTCAGATTGTGTCTTTGAAGGCTCAAACGTGGCCCAACATTGAAAAATACCGGTAAGTTTGAATTTAAAGGGCAGCCACCCGTAATTAGCAGTGCGGTATTTGCTCAAGTGATGATAACTAGAGAGAAGGGAAGTTGCCAAACGGTTATCCACCGGGAGAGGAATGAAGAAGATTCGAATGAAGTTGTAGAAAACAGTTCAAACAAAGTTCTTCCTTCTAAGCCCTAAAGGCCTGCTGCTCGTGATAGCCACCAACTTTTTGAATGCTCCTCTCATTTTGTCGAAATCAAACTCGTAGAAAATTTAACGCAGCCTAACTCGCTCGAAAACCTTGATGACATTCTTCTCCTTCTTGATTCAAGTTCATTTCCTTTTTGTGCGGCAAAGTTTTGAACAAAAAATTTTCAAAAAGCTCCTCGTAATTCCGTACCAATTTTTAAAAGACATTTCTAATCTCTATCTCCACACTCCGCCAAAAACACAACGGAAAAACGGGTGGGGTGGGGTGGGGCTTAGGGTGTAAATGTATTTCTCGTGTTGAGCATTCGGTGGCCCTTGTCAACTGTTGTCCTGAAAAAAAATTGAAAATTAAGAAAATTCGACGTACAGTCGAAGTAGGGTAGATAGACGATAAATAAAACACTGCAAATTATTCCTAAATGGCTTATTATCTTAAGAGGATCTTGCTCGTGTAGGAATGCGGACCGCCAAAGTCTCCTAAATTAATCCCAAATTTGGAAAAAAATAATAATACTTAAAAATTTAATAAAGGGGTCAAATAAACCATTGACTCATGCCCGTTTGCGGCAACCTACCGCTGCTCAACCCATCTCAATCGATTGATCGTTCAATATTCAATGTAAAATGATATTCCACAAATCCCGTCAAAGTTCTTATTTTGACCCCTTTCTCTGGGTGCGGCAATCAGGATGAAACAAGCAATGATTAAGTCACTTTTAATTTAGAGAGATCGACCTCAGGCATGGATGCATAGGGTAATTATTTAGAGAATAATAAAACAACCGCCTGATTGACCGATAATTAAATTTCGGGCTATTTTTTGATATTGGGAAGTGAATATTACTGGTTTCCGGTGTGTACCCCCATCGTCTTCCACCTTTTAGGAAAAAAAAACACTTTTTAGTGGGGCAAGCAGGTTTTAATCTCATTTAAATCTCAGTCGAATCATCTATCGACGTTGTGAGCTTTTTTCTGTCAACTTTACGGTTTGTTTGATTACAGTTTTACGATTTACAATTTCACAAACAACATAGAAATGTGGAGTTGCATAGTTTTCGCCTGTAAATATTTCAGAACTAAGTGCTTGGCTTTTACATGTTTAGAGTTCTAATTCCCATGTACGTAAGACCTGGAAAAATGGCTGAATCGATTGGAGACGTACCTAGTACGTATAAAAGATTACGTATATTGTCCCTATGTCACGTACTTATATTGTTGATTCGCAGCTTTCGATTACCGGCAGTCCTCGCTACCGTAAAATACCTCAAAAAACTGTCCATACACGTTGTTGAAAGGAAGCTGACCGACCAACTTTCCGACGCATTTTCAAAAAAACTTCACGTCATCGAAATAACGGGAAGCGCTTTACAAGAAATTGGCGCAGACGCCTTGAAAGGTCTCGATCCAGCGAAGGAACTACATTTGAGGCAAGTTGTGATTAGTGCACATGGATGAATTGATCAAATTTGAACTCAGGTTATTTACCGTTGTTTGACACGTTTTCAGGATATCTGGAACCAACGTGACCACATTGCCTCCTAATTTTTTCTACAAACTGAATCCTGAGACGTTAACGGTTGATATACGAGGGAATAGTTTGACTACACTGCCTCCGAATACGTTTTACATCAACGACGAATCGGCGATGAGAAAGAGTGGTACACAGAAGTACAGAGGTGCGTTTTATAGTAAGAGGATGCTGTGCACGGAAACTGCAGGAAATAGTGCTATTGACGATACTTGTATTGTCTGAAAACTGACAGATCGCTCGTTCAGTATTATCAATCATAATGTTTGATGAGGTCACCGCCTTGCCCCTGAAATGAGCTATATTTTTACCATAATTTTATCGTATGTAATTTAGCGTTCAAAATTTGTCGACAATTTGTGACTCCTGTTTTTACTGTGGCTCTTCTCACATAAACACGCAGCCCCAGCGCTAGGCGCATGCGCGCGTGTATGAAATTGAAAACACTTGTTCCTAAAAACATGTTATGTTTTCTTGCTCCGATCCAATACCTGAATGGAGATTGGCCAGGGATCTGATAGCCCCTCCAGTCGTCATTATACAAAAGATAAACCAATATAGGCAGTATAATGTGCACTTCATCCCATTTTGTACGATTCTTTCGTCAGGAGTAATCAAAATTGTCTATCACGTTTCAGGTGGAATTTGGGTGCAGGGAAACCCTCTCGAGTGCGGTTGTCAGGCTTTCTGGTTAGGAAAATGGATGCGTCGCTACTACAAGGAAGTTCTTAAAGGCGACACCAAAGTGTACACTTACGGTCGAGAAATCCTCGAACACATGTACCAAGCCGAGTGCGTTGAAAAAGGAGGCACTCGCTCGAAAATCCTAACTTATGAAATGAACGATTGCTACACCGGATCGAGTGGCGCTCTCCGGGCCTCCTTGTTGCTTCTGAGTTCGATAGTGCTACTCACTTGCAACCTATTATTATTATAAACTGTGATATTTATCGTAAGTAGAACATGTAGTCGAGTGAATGGTGAATTGTCTGTCCAAAAACTAGTAAAAATGAAATTAGGGGTCGAGCGTATGAATAATTTCACTTCACAATATTCGCTCTTCATGACGCGATACGTATATTTTATACAAATGTTTCGGAAATGCCACGAAAATCTCACGGTAAAATAATTATGACGCTTTGTCAAATTAATTTTACGATTTTTGAGCGGCAAGGGAGAAAAGCACCAATTTTGTAGAATTTATCACCGTAATTTATTATAAATGACAAATGACTTAGAAATATGAAGCGATGATGCACTGTGACCATTAAAGAACAAAGACTAGTGTATTCAGACAGAATAATCTCCTTTCAGTGTCCATACTGTGTACTTTTTCGTAGTTTAGTTTGCTCGCTTAGTTTTGCTGCCCTGATGGAAATTTGAACGATACCAGCGCGACTTCACTAAGCTTTCGATAAATTTAATGTCTTCTTGCCTTCATCAGGATTCGATATCGAGACAGCCTGAGAACATAAGTATTGCTTGTTAGTCCTTAAAAAATATCAACTGTATCTTGTATCTCAAATATCAGATGGCGAAACTTATGGAGCTGATGACGTTGAAAGCGCGTACATAGTTAATCCCGGATTAAGAAAGATTAGCGCCTTGGATATTCACCAAAAATGTTGGTCAATGACATGCAGATTAATAGCTTTATCAATCTGCTGAAGGTACCTAGTCAATGTTTCTACTCTCCGTTATTGCAGTAAGGCAAATTCCTTAAATTTCCAGTTTTCATGGTTTCTTGTTGTACCTTGAGTTCTGGTCTGAGGTGGTCTTCATTCGTTCTGATGTTTTCTTGACTTTAAATATCTAACAGCCCTTTGAAGTATGTCGACGAATTGGGCATATTGATGCAACAAGGGGATTAAGTAGTCATTTTTAGCATTTCGGAACTTAAATCCGTTTCTCGGTCACTCTTAGGAGAATACGACAAGTTGCGAGCGTTTTTGGTTGGTTCATCCTTGAATAATCAACCTATGTTTTTCAAGAATGGGGTAATTCGTTAGCGGTCGTCGTCTTAACGGTCACATCTAATCTCACTACACACGAAGTTTCCCAAAATATTAGAAACTCGCCCAAAAATGCATGAGAATACCGGGCATTCTTCCTTGTTCACTTCTCCTGACCAAAGGCTAGTTCGAATTTTTCTTCACAATATTGTACGGCTCTCAATCACACCATTTAGTTCTGAGAGCCCCAACAACGAGTTAGTAAAACTTTGAAATTTGATATCTGCACAAAATCTTCCGTTCCAAAAATAGGTTAGTTCTTGTGAGGACGAATGTTTATATTTGTATTTTGTAAATCACATTTTTGTTGTTCGAAACGTTTGGTCCTGTTTCCCTTAATGGGTGAAAATGAACTCATCCTCATCCTGGTGCAATCTTAATGCACTCTGATGAAGATATCACATTTATTCATGTTAGGGTGAAATACTAGTCTTCTGGCCAACAGTACTAGAGTTGATACAAATAGAATAATTGCGCATTTCCCATTTAATTTTAATAATTCATAAAAAAATATTTTCCCTGCAAACTAACGAAGCTATGTGCCATAACGAAGATTTTATTTGATCTCAAAGTTGTGGGAACAAGCAGGCATGATTCAACCTATAGTTCAATGTAATTAGTTGAATGTAATTTTTGTTGTTATTGCTGTTGTTGTTGTTGCTGTTTAATCCAATCGTTGGAGATAGCAGTGTAATCAATTTTACGTAGGTATTACATTTTCCACAGAATCCGTTTTGCTATGTAAGAACAGAAACTATCAAAATCGTTTAGGACCAAACCATCAACGTTGTAAAAGTAGTTGAACACAATTGCTGGTCTAATGGCAGCAGATTTGTTACGTAGGTACAATTTGTTGGTAGTTCTTTATAAGCAACCATTATAGGAAAAAATACTTAGTCAGTGTTCTTGTTGTTACAATAGACTAGCCTTCAACTGATTATATAAATCAATTCTAGTCTCCAGTCTGGGTTTTCCGAATTCTAAAGCCTTCCCTTCCCCATTTTTTTGGCCAGATTTGTGAGCCAAATTGTCCCGTGGAGCAGTTGTCATTGCCTTCTTCTTGTCGTTACGCGTAAAAGATGAGCTAAACGTTGCAGAGTAAACAAAAATAATTAAAATGAAATGTTTTTGGAAAAGCTCGTTCTTTCTTCCATCACATATTGGACACACGAATACTCCTATTGTTCCAATGTAAAACATTTTGGAACATTTTGGTCGTCATTTAAGGGGAACATACTTTATCTAATGCCCGAATCTTTTGCAGTGTTTTGTGATGATGAATGTCCGTGTAGATAATACTCAACAAAATCGTACATACAGTAAAAAAATTTAGCTGTTGTTTTGTTCGAGCATATGAAAATGGCATGGGCCTAACTGGCCGCTTACTCTTAATAGTCAATAAGATGTCATACAATTAGTTCCTAATTTTTAAATAATAAAATTAATAATAAACGAAAAGGAAACGAATGGTTCTCCCCTTCTCGGGTAGCTCACTTACTGTATCAACAAAAATGTAAACTTTTTTATAGCTTGTACATAAATGTGTAGGTATGTGTATGACTATTTATACTTACCGGTATGTCATGGATAATTGTCTTAATCTATTTACTGCAATCTCTTAAGCACCATTATTTGTACTTACGTAACATAAAAACGGTAAACTTTATAAATGTAGCATTGTAAAAATAATAAAATCGTTTGTTCATCCGGTTCTCTACAATTTCATGTCCAAAAGGGCTGTAAGGGTGCGCACATTGCGACATGTGGTGTAGGTAATTTAAGCACAAAATACAAAATAAGAATATCGATAGGTAGAAATGGGAATATGTGGGTATATGGGAACCGTATGGACTAATTACGTTCACGAAACAAGGTAGGCGTACGCCTCACATATGGCAAAAAAAAAAAAAATTAAATTAAAAAAAAAAAAAAAATATGGCCAATATTGAGTAGAGTAGACCAAGATCAAGACATCAAAAATCAGCTCAGCTGGTAAAAAAATGTAGAAAATTCATTCACGGGGGTTGGTTATTCATCGGACCAGGAGCACGGAGGCTCATTCCAATCAATTCAGCCTCCAAAATTTAGTGGAAAATTATACTCCACGCGCCTAGATCACCAAAAATCTCGAAAATTCATTTTTCGAAGTACACATTTTGACCCCCACCTACTAATTTCGTCCGATCAGGCTGAAAAGTTCCGAGGACCAGCTAGAGCTAGAGCTAGACCCAAGTTTCATATTTTTAGAAAATGTTCGACTACCGAAATCGGCGTGGACGGAGTACGGCAGACGGACATTTGCTTATTTTGATCTAGAGACCTTGAAACACCCTGAAAATGTTTGGGCCGAATCGGAAAGATTGACTTTTTGCATGAAAACAGATTGATAATTCAAGCAATAACCTAATAAGAAGTCATCTATGAAGGCTCGCAAAATAATCTCTAGGACACTCCGAGGATCATCTCAAATTTTTGAATTTTCGACAATTATTTCTTGGTCCTTCAGATGATTCTTGGAATCTTGATCTTTTGCGGGATTTTTCAAGTGTGGGTCCTTCAAATGATTAAAGTCTTGGTCTTTTGGATTCAGGAGTCGATTTAGGAGTCACATGATTCAGGCAGATGGCGTTTTGTACCTGTTGAAAGTTACCTGTGGATTGATATAAAAGTTTTCGATTATTCAATAGGTATTTATTGTAGAAACCGTCAAGTCTTACAAAGGGTTTTCGATTATTATCACAAATATTTTGGAAGGGAAAACCGTTATATTGTAGTCCCGATGGAGGTCTAAATTAAACTAATGAAGCTTGAAGACATTATCTCATTGCTTCTTTCTCTTCGTGCTGAGTGTAAGCCTCTCTCGAATTAAAATCTGTTATAATTTTAATTCGGGTTTCTTCGGAGGTTTTGAATGGACCTGGCAAGAGGTTACACAATGTAAGTCCAAGACTTACAACTGAGCAATTAGGGATACCAAGGATGAGCATAAAATACATTGATACAAAATGAATTATAATTGAAAATAAGGACACGTTGCAAAGGAGAATATGCCTCAACCTAGGCTAGAATTGATACAAGACAAAGTAATTCGACAAAGTAAATTAGACAACATGTGGAGCATAAAATACAATCAATACATGATACATGAAATACAATTAATGAACAAGCGCAACTATACTGGCTGACAAAAACGGCGTCGACGTCAAAGGGAAAACTGGAGGGGGCACGCTGTCCCAAAGGTACACAGCGAGGCTTAATTAACTTGAGTCCTTTATCATCTCATGGGGAACACAATATTACAGCTTTGGTCGACTTCAGCTCGGTAGCAGAGTTCACTTCAGAGCAAGCACAGGACAAAGCCAGGATGAACTGAGTGGGATGGACAGGGTTACAAAAATATATGACTCCGACATGTTGGGCGCCTTGGCACCAAGGGGCGCCTCAACAATGAGTGAGTGCTGGAGCTCTCTCCAAATGCGACGATGGGCAGGAGCTGCACGCGCATCCTGGCGCATGCTCCCTCCCTTCTGGCCTTCTGGAGGGAGCAAGCCTGGGGGCGTACACTGAGAATATTAGTTTATCTTCACACACGATCCATATTTATGTTTTTGAGCACATCTGGTGCTCATGGGTGAACAGTTGAACAGACTAGGTTGCCCAAAGTGGACCAGGTCACCAAGAAAGGCAAAAAAACATACCAGGCACGAGTGAGTAGAACCCAAACCGAGATACCATGAGCCCGAAAAACACTCTTGACTGCTGTACGGTGAACGTCAGAGTGCAGTTTGGTGAGTTGCAACTTCCGTGCAGTTCGAATCTACTAGAAAATGTACGAAGCGTGTGTCAGAATAAATTTTTGTGTTATCTCATATCTCCGACAACTCGTTGAACTCATTCATAAAAAAATAGGAAATGGATGACACCGGTTGATAGGTAGAAAAAAAATCAATCAAGCCAGCACTAATGCTCGGTAAACGGCACGAATACAATCGATTTGTGGTAAATAATGTCCGAACCGAGGAACGGGGGGATGTTCATTTGCATTACGTTTTGATGGATCACACTGAGACTATCGCTTTTTAGATGAGTAATGCTTTAGCAACATGAAACTAAATGCTGTCGTGGAATGAACGTTTAAACCGCCGACTTAAGAGAAAACTTTTAGATCATCCTAGTTTGTCTCAAGGTAAGTTGCTCATATCTCACGGTCAATGTTCGTTGATATCTTAACTCAATACTTAACTACCTGTCGACTCATCTTTTCACATCAAAGTTACCTATGCGGTGCACGATAAAATGACGCTTACAAGAAATAATGATATGTCTGTGAGGATCCAACAACTTCCCAAGGAGGAGGCAGAAACATGATTACAGAAACCGAAGTGATTAAAATCATTATTGAGACATCAGTAGTTGCAATAATCATATTTGTTTATTATTCTTATTGGGATAATATATTATTATTATATCGATAGAAAAAAGTCCTAAGCCATTTCCAGTCCGATAGTTGCTAACAGAAGAACAATATAGGTGACACTGGGTATTAAGAAGATAATTTTTCCTGCTTTTTAAAGCCTATAGTAGCACATTCCATTACTTTCTAGACGCTAAATCAATTGAGATTATTTTTTTTTTCAATTTATTTTTAGGAGTTTTGGCGGGTGAGATATCACTGAATTTACTGAAAAGGACCCAGACCGCTTAAGAACCATTTAAGTACGCACTTTTTACCTGGAGGACTTTTACGAACCTTTTTATTTAATTATTATAAGTGCATAACTACAAATTTTTCTTAAAAAGGCTTCTTTTCGCCTAGATAAATGCAGCGGGTTTGTTGGCGGAAAGATATCTTTCTCCCGTAAGTGGCCCGCAACACATCTCAATCGATTCAACGACAGAAATTTGTAGAAAATCGAGCCTCACCCCTAAAAGACACTATAAAAATACTCATCTTCATTCATTTTTAGCCTCTACTCAATCCTGAGGCGATCGGCCTCAGAATGAGTCTTAGAACTTTTTGGAGCATTTAAAATCAAAATTTCTCGGTTCGACAATTTGGATTTTGATTGAACACCCAAAAAAGTGAGAAATTAATAAACCATTGTGTGAAGAACCGAGCCATAGTTAGCAGATGGTTATAAAGTAGGTATCGATTTGGTAGATAAATTATGAAGACGCCCTTGATGATAGAAACTGGATGGATTGGAGTATGCCAGGTAAATATAGGCCTTTCCAATGAGGAACAAATTTGTTCGATGGTTTAACGTTGTCCTGTCGTACTCGTCAATGGGTTAATTTGAGTGGAATCACCTTTTTGTCACGGCATGAAATGGAATGTATCGACGTGTGCAACAGCTCTTCAGAATATTCATTTACTGAACTCAATTCAGAGGGCGGACACGACGAACGCACGTGTGTGATCCTGTTATCGGTAATGACGGAGACGTCCTTCCGAAGGGACTGAAGTTATTAGGCTAATGTATCTCCTCTATCGAATTTAACCCTTTTTTGCCGCCCATGTATGGACAAGCCGCGTAGACGTTTGTATTATGTTCCTCAGGCTGTGTAGCGCAGTGAAATACAACTGATCTTGACAATCTAATGAACAACGTCGAGGCGATCGTTAATGGAAAAGTCACAGGGCCACCTTGGACTTCTCCTAAAAAGAGTGGCAGTGAAAATCCATTTTACCAAGAAATCAGACCAATTTTCATTGGGTTGGCCTTATGTGGGAAACTGCCTCTTACATTTACCGATGACGGTGAGTACGCAAAAATCATGTACTAAATTTAGTAGTTTTTATATCCTAGCATGATCCCTCGCTTTGCTCGCTGTTCGAAGAGTAGTGGGTAAATGTTCTAATGTTCTTTATCTTTTCCAAATGTCCATAGACCATCCGAGTATTACATCACAATGTTCTTGTAAATAAAACATTAGTAATTAATAATGGATAGAACCTTCCCATCGCTAATCAATTAATTACTGCGTGACTATTGTAGCCACTCGATAATACTAAATTAATCATCTCACTGTTCAAGGCATTTTCGTGAGTCCCATAAAGTCTCAAGACTTAATTGTGAATGAAGCATAGTAAACAAGGAACTTGTCAAATTTCGGCTGCAGTAAATATTGACCCACGTTGGTCAACAATTTTATTCCAATTGCATTTCACGGTTCTTGGATTGTATTTTTAATTACATTTTGCAACACGTTTACTATTACCTAAATAAAAATTGTATATGAAAGGAATAAAAGGCCTGAGTTGATTGTCTGGAAAGACGGTGAAAAATCACCATGATTCCTATGAAGGAAAAGCCATTCACAGAAATGTACATATAAAAATGAATTCTATATCGTCAAAACCAAAATGAATAAGTGAATGAATAGATAGGGATGTTGCTCTATTGTCAGATATTTTTTGACGTTTTCATTCCATAGCAAAACACGCTGATCTTAACCGCATCAGCCTGTCAGTCCGCAAATTCTGTATCAATGTGGGAAGGAAAATTGTTGTAATTACTTTATTGTTCATGAAAGTTTGTTTTCGACTCCTGTTATCAACCGCAAACAAAAATTTTCCTGACAAGCATATGAATTGGGAACGAATTCGCATCTATTTTTCCTGTGGCGACAGGAAAAGGATTGCGTTCGCCATAAACCATCTATTATACAGAATGGCCAGTCTGTCGCAGTTACTTTTCAAAAAGTGTCCCCCCTCTCATTAGAACGAGGCAGTCTCTGACAAATCGACCAAATTTATAAATTTTCCAGGGAAATGCACGTCAATGGTACGATCTTGGGCGTTTGTCTACTGGCTCGTTAACTTTACCGTTTTGAGCGTTATAGCTTGCGAACAGCTCTACGAGTCATGGACGTTCATTACGATGGATGGAGTCGACTTCAATACAATAATAGAACACGGAATCATCATATCAACCATCATCGGCTTACACGCGGGGGTTCCATTTTGTATAGTGCACGAGAGACGCGCTATAATATCTCTGATGGATAATTGGAAGTCTCTAATCGTAAGATATAATTACAAATTAATTTTTTTAATTCAGTAATTTCATTGTGCATTTTTCATACTTCACGTATTATAAAGTAGGTATGGACCGATTAAATTTTCCCGGAAAAAATTATAGAATACTTAATTTATTTGAACAAAATGGTGTTACACATCAAGAATGCATTGAGTAAACGACCCTCAGCCGTCGAATAATTGCAACCACTGCGATAAGGGCTGATTTCACAAAAAGAAGATAAATTGTTACAGTTTATCTCCAGTGTTTCTCCAATATTACCGAATTGCTACAAAGTGCCCAAAAAATTGATTAAATCATTATTATTTTGCTTTGTTTACTCTAAATTTTCCTGATTTATTTCAGAAAGCGCTTCAATGTCGCACAATTTTAATTCATACCAATCTGCAGAATGCTTATGAAGGATGGTTTTATACAGGAACACTTGGAGGAGACTATGGGAGAGAAATTCAAAACGAAGAAGTCGACCCGTTACATGAAGTTCCTGGCTATTTTCGACCCATTCATGGTCGGAGCAATTGTTTTTCTAGAAAGAAATTTATTTTTACAAGGGAAATACTGGAGAGCGGTGTTTTATCTGTCGATATTTCTGGCCAGCCACTTCCATCTGCTCTTGTGGCTCTTCAGTTTTTTTACTCTGGGGAGAATTTCTCGAAAAATAGAGAGGGCAATTGTGGTGGTAAGTATGAAAAGCGGATTCACGCATACATATATATTTCCTCTATAGATATAAGTTTCTGTCTATCCATCCGTCATTCAACTTTTGACTCCTAAACGGTTCAGCAGGTATAAGTTTTTGATGATTTAAAATTGCATCATTCTCACACTAAATCTGCTGTAAATCTAGTGGTGTTAGAGCTACTGCATGCATGTTACATTAATGGGTCGGTGATCTTGGACTGAAAAGTCTCCTTCTTTTCCCTTCACCTTCAGCAAAAATTTTTATAGTCAAACAGTTTTCAATCAAGTATACAATTTGAAAATACTAATTTTTACCTACACACTGCTTCCGTTTGGGTTGATAGAGCTGGAAAACCTCGAGGGTGAGCCTAAATATAGAAACCGAGCAGAATTTCCGATTTTTAGAAATGATTATCTGTTAGGTTTAGTGTTGACGAACATTTCCGTTTTCGAATATTGGAAGTAACTATTTCGGAATGGTGGAGGCTCTGGATGATGAGAGGCTCTGGAGAATGAGGCAATGGGTTAAAATGGGTGCCTATCTACCCATTTCGAATGTGTTTTCGAGATTTCCGGTACCTAGGCGTGTGGGGTATCATTTTCCAATAAATTTTGGACCCTGAATCGATTGGACAAGGGGTCTGGGATTTTTAATAATTTATTGTATATGCCTACTGCCTTCTTATCTTGCAGTTGTCGCAAGGCACGCCGTACACGACCAATAAAGCACTCAACATGGAAAATTTGAGAGAACTGTGGCTCCGGTTGTCCATTTTGGCGCAGGACACAGGAAGCGCGATGTGCTTTTCGATGGGCACCGTTGCGTTTAGCCTTTTATTGGTTTTTATTGTAGCGTGGTTTTCTGTCATTTCGTCTCACATCAATTCGGATTATGAAGACCGCGTCGATTTCTTGGTAGTTGGTCTCGTTACCGGCTCGATGTTGGTTGTCATTATCGAACCTGCTCATCGAGTCACGGAAACCGTACGTTCATTTAAGTTCAAATTATCATATCACTCGCTGTACATCAAAGAATTACTTAGTACTATCATTAAACATTCGACGATTTGAACATGACCATAAATTTTATCTCGTGGTGCTGATTTAAACACGGTCTTCATTCGAAATACAAATTTCTTACCTAGAACTTCTAAAATCGCTATTTCAGATCGGCACGAGCATCATGCAAGTTCTCAATCGTATTGATCGCAACAAAATATCCCCAAAGTTGGCAGAAGAGGTGATTCGAATGAAATTGACATATTCCTAGCGATCATTAACTTCAACGTCAGCAAACAAAAACAAAATTCACCCCTTTTCACGAGTAATCTCTCAAACCCAATTTACCGGTTTCAGGTGAATACATTCATTCAGACTGTATCGACCAATTACCCGACAATAACTCTGGGTGGGCTGACTGTCATTAACCGAACATGGATTCCCAGTGTAAGTTTGCACGAAATGGAGTACCTTGGTAGTAGTTGTCACTTCCTGTTTAATTTAAGTCTGCATTTAGGTGAGGAATAATTAATTTCACCACTTGAAAAAGGATAAAAGAATCTTCTCATCAGGTTAAGACATAAAATCAAAATTTTTTATTTTAGAATAAAATCTCTAGAATTCATATAGCAATCACAAAAATCATTTCATATCCATGGAAGTACGTGAATTATCATTTTAAGACAAAACTAAATCTACCCTCAAACTTACATGATACCAACCGATTGGTGACTCGTCACTCATATGTGTACTTTGCGATACATTTGCAATGAATAGTAGCTACCAAGGTAGATTAATCTTGTTTCGAGATGTCGTGATCCATGTTTTTCTAATGTGTTCCAGATAGGAGCAAGTGTCATCACGTACTTGATAGTTCTGGTGCAATTTCAAGCCTCTACACATGTGAATAAAAATTAAATCATTTTCATAATAATTCAAATGATTTTCCACTATACCGAGTGATAATGAAAAAGTAGAAGTACTCACCAAAATATTGTGTCAAGGGTTTTATGAATAAATAAAGATTATAACACTTTTTGTGACTGACTATTCTTTTCTATGTACCTCCTGTAATAGGGCGGCATTCCTAAAATGTTCTCATCTCACTAAGACTCATACTTATGTCAACAATATAAGTACCTAAAAAAGATTATACAGACAAATCATTTTCATTAGATGTCGTATTGGGTTTGAATTGAAATAGTTTTGTTCAAAATGAGTTTTCGAGCTTTTTAGATGCTTAAGCATGTGGGGGATCCTTTTCTACCAGAACGGTGAATCGATTCAGATAGGCCCCGATTGTCCCACATCGGAGGATTTAGAACACAGGTCATGAACGGTATTTTGAATAAGTAGAAACGTACCAACTTATCTAAAAAAAAACAACAATTTATCAATTTAGGCCTTTTATGAAGGAGTAATTTGCTTTCGCACTCAAGCGAGGCTCACCCGAAATTATAGATCGCTGAGAAATAATTTGCTAGATCATTTACTTGTACGTCTCGTTGGTTTAGGATAAAGACCCAGTAAATTATTCCTCAGTGGTGTATAATTTTATGTGTAAATTGCTCAAGTGGGGAAGCGAATTATATCTTGTTGTCTTCATAAGAAATCATTAAATTGATAAATATTGTGTCGAATTCTGTGAAATTCGTCTACACGAACCTTAGCCCGACATTCAAACTCGCCGGCTATTCGCGGGTTCACTCGTGTAGTTTTATTTCTCTCCTGAAGAGAGCAGCAAAACACACTGCTGCGCTCGTAACATTTCTCCGCTGTGTTGTGCTTATAGTTTTACAAATTAGATATTATTTCATTTTACTCAGGAAAAATTCAAATTCATAGATAAATACACATTTCATTCGTTATTCGGTATTTTCATTCAGGCCCTCGATCAAGGCCGCTTTACCGACAGGCCGGCAGCCATTTTCTAAAATCCTTCAATTCAAGGCCGTTCTTCCTTCCGTGAGAAGTATTTTTTGTGTTTACTAGTTTCCCCACGAAGCCGTAAGTATTTCATCTGAATTTATTTATTCCATCATTCGTCAAGTATTGATAATGATTTGATTGATCGTAAATTTCGTAATTCCTCCCCCGTCTGGGACAAGCTCAACCCTCCTCGGGAACTGTATTCGGTTTCACGAGGGGTTGGTTTCGGCGTCCATTGTTTACCTTGTTCTTGCTGTAATGTTCTCACGTATATTGCCGTACTTAGATGAATTCGAGCTTTGAGCATTGTATTCAGTACCTTAGGTTGGTATTGATGTATGTTTGGTTCGTGAATTGCAGTATTTTTTGTATTTTATACCTCTCGAGTGATCGCAGTGGTTGCTTACGCCGCCTTGTGCTATGCGATACAAAATAATGACGATTTTGGTTCTATTTTTAACCATTTATCGCCATGCGATGATAAACCCCTTGCAGCGACCTACATAAAAGTTGTGATCATTCTTGGTCTTCGAGTTTTGTTTTCCTGTAGATCATATAAAATACATAATAGTAGAAGTGTCGGCCTCGTCGGCTTTACCACCGTAGATAGGTAGGTACTGATTCTTCTGAAGAGATTAATCTACTCGAGGTCGAGCTTTCCTAGAATAATATGCTACCATTTTGGACGAATCATGTAACAATGGCCTTGATATTCAGGATATCAATAATTTCTTCTAATGGCGGATAAGCTGACTGTTCAACGAATATTCCTCCATAAGTACATCCTAATGTACTAAAAAAAAAAAAATGGGTAGACCTCATTCAACGCTACATGTCCTCGAATTTAGAAAATTTTCCTCCTAGTGTAGATATTGAAGTCTGTTTCACTGTTTTCAGACCATTGCGACCAGTTCCAATATGCCTGAACAAGCTGAAGTGGAGCAGAAACCCGTCGAGGTCGACTCTGGCACTGATTCCGAGAATGATGACATGCCAGAATTGGAACCGACTGGAAATGGTACTTACTTTTCTATGCCTACTAATATATCAGGGTCGTGCCCGTGTCGACAGCCTTCGTCAAATTTAACGATCAACTTACATATTTTAAGAAGGATAATTTAATCTTTTTGAAGTCCTCAATACTGTATAATAACTTGTATTATCCAACATTGTTTCAGCAAGTGGCGTTTCTCTTCATCCTGACATCAGCAAAGCTAAACAGTCACGAGGAGAGAAAAAGGCTCGTAAACTTATGTCGAAATTAGGACTGAAACCTGTAAGTAACCTGTAACAACCAAAAATGTTGCTTTTTTGTAATATCTTGGTCCATAAAATTGTAGTTATATTGATTTTATTGTCCTATTCCACGCAACGGTATTGACCAATTTCCATATTAATGAAAATATTGGTTGAGTGAAGATGTTATGAAGGATTTCGGTGATGGTGGGTGGGGGGATTGGTTAGAGCTACGAATAGCCGACCAAGGGTATTAATCCGCCTATCCTTTTATAAAAATGATTGAATTCTCCCTATTCTTTCTCGATGGATATTTCAGCGCACCTTCTACCTTCAAGTGCTCATTATTCGTTAAGTTGACTATAATTATTTACCTACCGTCAAACTACGATACGATTTCAGATTTGTCTTCATTTCAGATTCAAGGAGTATCCAGAGTTACCATCAGGAAGTCTAAAAATATTCTATTTGTCATCAACAAGCCAGATGTATTCAAAAATCCAGCCTCCGACACCTACATAATTTTTGGAGAAACGAAGGTAAGCGATTGATATTATGAGCTTTGAGAATATTTAAGCTATAATTAATCAATAGAGCTCACCATCGCCACTCAACGAAAAATGATAAATCCTATGTAGGCGTATTTACTCACGAATTTCTAAAAAAAAAAAAAAAATGACGTGATATTTATTAGTTAGAATTCTGAAAAGGATGAACTTATAGGATCATCAACAACATGCTCAAGGGTTGATGGGTTGAGAACTAAATACAATTCACGATTTGTTTTATCATTAAAAAATTCCCTCTGCACAGATTGAAGATCTGAGCCAGCAAGCTCAGGTAGCTGCCGCTGAGAAATTCAAGGCTCCGGAAATCACCCAGAACACCGACACTGGCGCTACTACGGTAAGCGATACCTTTATCGGCATTATTCTCGCCATCTTGCACTCTGTTTTACTATTTATATTCTCATACGTGAACCTCCCTTCCAGGTTGTGGCACCTATCCAGGAGGAGAGCGAGGAGGAAGAACTCGACGCGTCGGGCATTGAAGAAAAAGATATAGAGCTCGTCATGTCGCAGGCCAACGTCAGTCGAAATAAAGCTGTTAAAGCGCTCACTAACAACCAAAATGACATCGTCAACGCAATTATGGTGAGTACAATTTATTTACTCGGACTTGAATAGCGATTTATCCGATAAAAATATTCTTCTTGAGGTTTTGCTTGATAACTTGGTCATCGAATGAATGAGGTGGGTCAGGGATATGTTCTGCAGAACTTGTAAAATGCTACTACCCTTGACCATCATTTCACTGATATCAAGACTAGAGTAGGGGATTTAACAATTTGTTGACCCTGAAGGGCTAAGCTTGGTGATCGTGGGAATGATTCGTTGTCTCAAGTTTCTCGAAGCACTTTTGTCTTCTCTTACTTTTTGTGAAGTTGTCGAAGAGAATCGCCTTGAATATTTGTTTATAGGTCTTTCGAATTTACCTCCATACCGATGATACTATTAAATTTGTTGTCTTGTATTCATTAAACAATTATTGTCGTATTGATTGACCAAATTTAAACCTAATTTTATTTTGGTTTTCAGGAATTAACTATGTGAGGAGCGACACACATTTTAAATCTTCGTTATCATAATTCGTAAGTTAAGTCATTGAAAAAATACTACATTTAATAAATATAAATACGTCTACAAACAAACCGTCTTCTATTCTCTTCCTCTATCCCTCACAATTCACAACATATCAAGTGAACAATTGGGGTGATCCATTCCCACAATCTTTAGGTTTGCTTTAGATCGTAAGCCCGTAATGTAGAAATTTGACCATTCAGGCTCCCTTGTAAAGCCCTTCCAGTACTCTTCCCTAATATAGGAATGTACGATGATCAACTTCATCGACAATTGAGACATTTGAGTGTAGGAAAAAGCGTAGAGTGCTGTTGAACTTCCCTTGGTAATTGCTATCTATTATCACAGATTATCTCTTTTGAAATGCAACTTAGTTATGAGGTAGTTACCTCAAATAGTCGACCAAAATAATTAACACGTATTTCTGATTAAAAAACATGGCCCTTGGCCCGTTCCTTGAGTGAAACGGGCTCCGCGATGGGGTTCTGAATCTAAAATCAGATCCATGGCAAGATTTAAGGCGTACATAGTTAGCAGTGCCACATAAGATGAAGATTTAGGTAGCAACACGACTACGTAACCACAAGGGTAATAATTATTTTCCTTGAATTGGTCAGAATTGGTTCTATCCATGCCCTGGTTGTTGAATAAGAAGTGGAAACTCATGCTGTTACAACTCCGTTCTTCGCTCCACTCCTCCATTAGTTGAGTTAGTTTTAGCAACAACAATAAAATTGTATGCATTTGCTCTCGGCCTTACTCGGTAGTTTCCGGGTTGTCCTCTTCGTTTCGTCTATTTCTACAGTTTGTCAGAGTTTTCCCAGTTGTCCTTTCACTCAAAGAGTGGAGGGATTCTCAGAGTAGTCTTTCAGCGGTAATGAATATTTTGATTAGGTGATACTTGGGTTCCGGAAGACGTGTAATCTAAAAAGACAGGTTGATTAATCAAGGAATAACCAACCAAAACCAGACCCATGGCAACAGTTGGTCCTGAATAGTCAGGATTTTCAATCGCACTGTTTTCAAAAATAACGAAAGAAGTAGCAACACAACTGAAAATCCACATGAGAGAAGGAAGTGGAATTTCTGCTTAATTTTTCTTCCCGGCAATTAATCAGAAAGTTGAGCCACTCTCTGCCTTCCACCGTAGAAGCAAACCGTAGAAGTAACAGCGAATCAATTTTTAGAACTCATTTGTGCAAAAACGGTGTGCTTCAAACTTTGTTTAATGCTGCTTTGCGCATGTCTTTTGTGAGTTGTTTTAAACTAAAATATAACAAGATAATGACATTGACCTCATGAAAAATGAACTCAGAATTACAAGTGGTACCACCAGCCTGGAAATCCCCTGAGTAAATAAAGCTGAATACTGGGAATGAGTCCTGGACACACTGTTTTCCCCATACTCATGCTCCAAGATATAATAAACCCTCGTGGAGGAATTTGCAAGGTTTTTGTGTGCACACAAGTGGTTGATGAGTGATAACTAAAAAATTGTCTCAGAGGGAAAACTATTAAAACACAAAACCGTGTTTTATTTAATAGAAAAACGTTTTTTTAAAACCCTTGTTGAAGGTGAATAATAAGGGTGAGAGTAGTCGTGTCTTCTCACCGGTAGAGCGCTCTGAGCATCCCTACATGCTTTGGTAATG
This sequence comes from Cyrtorhinus lividipennis, assembly GCA_019603395.1. Taxonomy (NCBI): domain Eukaryota; kingdom Metazoa; phylum Arthropoda; class Insecta; order Hemiptera; family Miridae; genus Cyrtorhinus; species Cyrtorhinus lividipennis. The sequence continues at coordinate 8,231,407 of CM034000.1, forward strand.
AGAGGGAAGCAGTTCTGTCCTGTAGCTTCCCTGTTCCCTCTCCACTCACCTCATTCCTTATCATTTCGTATTCGTATTTTGGTCTGTTCCTTTCTGTTTTTCACCTAGGCAGCGGGACACCGTACGATCTGTAATCTTTTCGGATTTTGCGTAGAAGTAGCGAAAGCCTGTGAATTCGCCAATTGATTGTGTGTAAAAGAAGAATCATGCCGCTCAAGTTGATTGACGATCTTGGTGCCACCTGTTGAACGCCCATTTACCCAAAACGCCATCAGTCAAAATGTTGATGGTGAGTGAACAATGTAAAATTTATTCATTTGCCTTTTCCCTACATGGACGGTCCATTGGCGATCGCCCATGTGGAACTGTGGAACTTCAAGCTATTTCGCTATGTTTATGTACATCAAGTTTGTATTTATCAGTAATAGGATGTAATTATGACCTCTGGCCAGGTTGAGATGCTTTTTACGGACTCCAGAGTACGCTTGAACAACTTTGCCTGTCCGTACAGCTTCTTGTTGACTCTTACTGAACGTTTTATTGAATTAGTGAATGTGAGGGAGTCAACGGATGCCAGCTCGATTTGAGATGGTTGAATGTCCCTCTGAGCAGGGTCAGCTTTGAGTCAAGTGAGCTTATCGTGGTTGCTCTAGGGCCTACATTCTTGTCAGATAGCCTTCATAGCCCTTAAAGGCTAGTCATGGCTTGTTAGATGAAGGTGGCTCTCCAAGAGGACGACTCTGCGTCATTACTAAGTTGAGAATGATGTGGAATGCTGTATCTAGAGCTCACGTTAGCATAGGGTAGAGTGTTGATATACTGGATCAAAAGGCTAAAGCCTGCCTCATGTCCAAGCACCGTACTGAGGTCCCTACGTCCAGACATAGCCCTCGGATCCTTCAGGATTGAACACTTCCTATTGGCCTGGATAAGTGCCGTATGGTTGATGGTCGCCCTGAAAAGGGCTGGCTCAGTTCCAGTTGGAGGTATAAGAACCATTACCAGGCCTGCCACCCATTTCAAAGGATGCCTCATCGTACTTCGGCTGGAATACAGATTCAAGGTCCCGCACAAGCCGATAACTGGCTGCGAAGATCGCTTTTTTTGCTGCCCTACTGCACTTTTGACGCCTCAACTATAGGATTTCCCCAGCACATGGTCTGATGGCGGGCGATTCGGCATGGAAATTGAGGATTTTATGGGAGAGGGATGACAACGCTTTGCCTTGGCCTAAGAATTCCACCTCCTCTATGCTTCATTCTTAATAAATCAGCGATCCCTAGAAGGCTCATAAGGCTCCAAAAGTTTGACAATAAAAGGACTGTTCAAGTCAACATTAGTAGGCTTATTTCGGTATGCAAATCGGTGGAAACGGGTAATTTTAGCTTGAGCTTTTAGGTATGATACAAAAATGCTGCTGACCAATCAGTAAGAGGATCTTTTTGTTCGGATTTCTATTTACGATCCAATCACATTATCGAGCCTCATGCCAGTGAAAGGGGAAACGTGAAAATGGTCTTCGTTTCACATCTCGTTTCTTTCTTCACCTACGCTGTATCCAAATGTATTAATTATCTATCTGTATATAAGGCGCACCACAAAAATGTTCCCCTCCGATTAGGCTAAACAAGAACAGTTTTTTCTCCGAACACAATATTTTCTACTAATATCATTAAAAAATGCTGCAAATGATTCCGCAATAGTTTATTATTTCTTGATGTATGAAGAAAAGAGTGTGAGTGTGTAGTGTCTCGGGCTCATCCTAATCGATTCAGCATCCAATATTTTAGTGGAAAATGATACACCACATGCCAAGTTCCCACAAAAATGAATAGGTCCCGGAGCGATTGGGACCCATTGAAGGGGGGATATGGGTCAAAATGGGTACCTAACTACCTATTTCAAAAGTGAGGTTTCGAGATTTTTGGGTATCTGGGTGTGTGAGGTATCATTTTCCACTAAAAGTTGGATGCTGACTCGATTGGAATGACTCACTGTCCACCAACCGACCATTGTGAAAAAATTTGCAGTTTTCTTTTTTAATAACTTTTATTATTAGTTTATCAATTATATTGTTGGAGGAATATGTGCCTAACCCTGGTGGTTTAAAACAAAATCAATATCAGACCGATATTTCCGCGAGAACCATGAAGTCATAAAAATATTGCTAATATGTTTTAACCTGGTGCTATATTAATAAACAGAAAGCAAATCAATCAATAAATTAAAATTGCCTTTCATTGTTCTTTTCATCGTATTTCATGATTTCCATTGAGTGCTGCCTCAGAATCAGTTGGCACATTCGTTTTGCACAGCTGCTTCTTTACTCTTACTTCTTTACCGTTCGTGGGTATTCCCCTTATTTGACCGAAGAGTCCGAAATAAGCGAATGACGGAGGAAGGTGATTCGAGGTCAAGTAAACAACAAACCGATAAACTGTTCCACTGGTCGACCGTTCATTTGTTCCACACACAATGTTGATCAGAACTGTCAGGAGCTGATGACTGAGCCTTCTCGCACATAGGCCTTATCACGTTCTGCAGCTTGAATATAGAGAACTTTTTTGAGCAATCATTCCTCTTCTCCCTTCTTTCAGAAAAGTAATTCGATTGCATTTCCGTTCTAGATGAAATGCGTTGTCGTATTCATGGGATTCATCGGCTTTGTGACTTGTTGTCATAACATAACGGAAAAAGACTGCCCAAAGCCTCAACGTGGCTCCCCCTGCGTGTGCAATCAACTTCTCAACAGAACCGACACCGTTGTCTGCTGTAATATCAACAATGCGTTCAAATTTCACGAAGGAATGGCCTGCGGAGGTTGGTGCATCGATAATGACCGATTAAACGGACATTTTATCACTTCACAGCCAATTTATTCTTCTTGTGTAACTCATTTCCGGCACGTTTTTCAACAATTTCAGGAGTCGAAAAGACTACGACCAAACATTTACACATTTTCAACTACACGGTCGAGATTTTCGACGCCAACTCAAGCAAATGGTGGCACCTCGAATCTTTATCCGTTACTCGAGGAAAGTTCAAAAATGTCACGGGCCAGTTTGGCGGAGATTTGAAATGCATCAATTTTTCCAGTGAGTTATCGACTTTGGATGTTACGTTCCCTGAATCGACGAATTTTGGTTTTTGAAAAATAACCATTTTATGGGCGGTGGTTGCAGATAATTCGTTACTGTCAATCGAAAATAACACGTTCACTGGACTGTCTAGATTGAATAATCTCGACATCTCTGCAAATAATTTAACCAGGCTGCCTTTTCTACCTTCTCTGGAAAAGAGGAATCTCACGTTGGACGTTTCCGGTATGAACAGAATTATAATATTCTTTATAAGTTATTTACATTATTTCTTGTTATAATCTGAAAGGGTTACAATTGCAATAAAGAATGATTTCATAGTTATTGATGACAATAACTGATTTATATGGTTCTAATCGCAATTATATCTGATCATATTGGGGTGTGCCCATGGGTCTGAAAATGGTCAATTTTGTTATCCAATGGTGTTGTCCATAAGTACAAAAGGGGAAAAAGTGTCAGATACCTACATCAGAAATAGTGTGAATGGTGGATTATTCAAAAAAGCTACCCGCAGAACAGTGATGTTGCAAACTTCGTGAAAATGTGAAATGACGGCTACATTTGAGACAATAAATGAGATGGGAAGATGAACTACAACAGCAGTCCTTGCTTTCCTGGGCACTGTGGTCCAGGGGACAACTGTAGTCAAATGAGTGTTTCCTTCCCTTGTTTTTATTATTGTTATAAACAAACCTTCTTCAGCAAGAAGCAACAAAGATAGGTCACTCCAGATAAAATACTGACTGAACCGTTTTTGAAACCAGTGATAGTGATAATCAGAAATCAAGGTGGATCCCACATGGATTGTCTCAGTGGGGGCAGAAAAGGAAACGCTGAATGCTGACGTCACGGAATTTTCTTCAATTTTTTTGAAATGAACCATTTTGATTTCAAGCAAAAGTGGTGTAGGTTCCAGAGCACCCCTTTTCACATGCAACATATTTTTGAAACTGGGTGCAATGATGAGAATGTTATTGTCATTTAATTATATTGATAAACAAATATTGTAAACAAAATGAAGAACTTGTACCTTTTAGTCATTGCAATACCTGATTGGAAATTTACCAATTGGGCTACCTACAGGGGGATTGAAGAGTTCTTACTACTAGCTTATCAATAAAGTATTTGCACTTTTAATTATCTTTGTCATTTTCATTCTCCAGGAAATCAATTATTGTGCAAAAACACGGACCATCTTTTTACCATGGAGCCGTTCAACAATCTTCATTTCAATCGGCGGAACAACAACGAAACGTTTTGCTTCAAATCGACTCCAATCGGATGGTTTCTGAGCAAGACGAGTTTATCTTTAGATCAAATGCTCAACAAACGCAGCGTAAGTGATTTTACGTTTCAGCTAGAACAAATGGTTTGAATTTGACACCCAATGGTTTTTTAGTGTAATTTAAAGTCTAAAAAAGTTTTCTGCAATAGTTTTTTTCGGTGAATATTTGGTTGAAGGTTCATATCACAACACTGGAATGTGAGAATTTCTTTATCAAAACACTTATTCTTTTACGACAGCAGATCGAAAACCAATGCCAAACGATTCAACCTCAACAATTTTGTATAAAACGATGTTCCTCACGCCTTAATCCCTGAACATTTCGAAAACATATTTTGAATGTCCTTAGGGAGCTGGAGGGTCTCCCTTTGCACTTTGAAAGTATTATTTTCCCTCAAGTTGCTGATTATTGTGCTTTATTGTTGATTTTAGATCATTTTGTATTCAAACAAGCGCAAAAACTTGGAATTTTTCGTTTATCAGTGATGTCTGGATTCAAAATCCCAAGTCTTTGTCTGTAGTCTACTGCCTGGGCTGAGAAAAGATATTGTGTTATTATTGTGTTTCTTGATAATTTTCACCCCAAACGAGGCAGGGTATCCGTGAGAGGGGGTACTTTTAAAAAAAGGGTTGTCAAGGTTTCCGGTGAGCTAGGTGAGTGTCATTTTCTACTAAATTTTGCTCGTTCAATCGATTCAAATGGGTCTCTGCCACATTAGGAAATGGGGAAGTTGATTGATCTCAACTCAACTCAAGATTTTTCTTGCTGGTTGCTGGCTGAACCCGTCTCCGCTCATGGCGTGAGCCAAAGGCCAGAACGTGTTCCTGTCCGCCCATTAGAGGACAGCTAATCACGTCCGCGACACAACATAATGATAATTGAACGTAAAACCCAAAGCTAAAATGCCAGTTTTTTTCTTCCTATTTCTACGAGCCTGTATAATGTTATAACACCTTTTGAATTATTAATAGTTCTCGGTTCATGTTAGGTTGAAAAAGACTGCCCGAGGGGGCCCAACTACCAATGTAACTGTTCTTTGGTAAGCACAACTTCCCTGTCCACGAGTGACTCTGGAACGCTGAACATCGACGTTGATTGTGCTGGAAGGTTTCTCACAGAGCTTCCCAAACCTCTGCCTTCCGGGACTATTAAGCTCGACGTTTCAAATAATAACGTGAGTTCTGGCGTTTTTTCTCCAACTTGTAGTGCTTTTGGTACGTTTACCAAAGACTTGCAGAAAGTATTTTTGGTTTTTGTTGATTTCAGATTACTTCGTTGGATGAATTCGTCACTGAGCCAACTTACTCTACTCTCAAAGAATTCCTCGCGGATAATAATAAGATTGCCAGCATCAAAGCGTTAGAAGGGAGCAAATTCTTCAATCATTTCAGTATCCTCAGCCTCAAAGATAATCAACTAAGATCGGTGAGAGTCAATACTGTCCTAGACCAGAACAATTGTGGTTGATTCAAATTTAGCAATAATTTTGAGCGCAATTGCTTCACACCAAAGAGGCATGGTGCATTGTGGGTTACACTGCTGACTGGCCGTTGGTGTACAGTTGATTATTTCCCCATAAGCTAAAAATGATATGAGATGTTTTTAAATTAATTTGCTCATCTTTCCAGATTCCAACGTACTTGCTGTCAAACGCATTCGACAGCCTGTGGGACGCCAGGCACGTCAAATTAGGTGGTAATCGTCTCAACTGTGACTGCAACACCGCTCAAAGCGTTAAAGTGAGTGTTTAGTTTAAACTTAAGAGTTATTAATAAGAGAACTTGATGGAAAAGTGATTCGAATGTGTAATAATTATCTAGAAAACAAAAATGGTTGTCTTTGGTGATGTTGACCGCGGATCATGGTATGTACAGTACAAGGCGGACTAGTTGGCGTTACAGGAAAAGACTCCAAGCAATGACACAGTCGGTTCTCTGGTGTCAGTGGGCGTCACATTTTCTAAATATCGGAAAAGAGCCTTTTCAGCCCGATCGGACCAGATTTCGAATGAGACGGGTCCTGGAACAATGAGCGCCCGCCGGAAGAGGTTTTGGGTCATAATGGGTATCTATCTACCCATTTCCAAAGAGGATTTTCGAGATTTCTGGTACCTAGGCGCGTGGGGTATCATTTTCAACTGAATGTTGGACGCTGAATCGATTGGAATGAGTCTTCATGCTCCTGGTACAAGGAATAACCAACCCCTGTGAATGAATTTACAACGTTTTTCGTTACATACTCGTATAACCCGTGCCTTGATTATCAGGTCTGGTTGAACTCCTACAGCGGCCACATACCCGATTACATGGACATTTTCTGTGCAAAAGAAGAACTTGGTCGAGTAAGCTCATGAATTTAATTGATATAAATTTAGATCGAGTTGATATCTACATAGTGACCCGAATAATTATTGAATTAAGTTATTCATAAAAATGTGTTGCTACCTGAACTAACAATTACCTATAATACGTGCCCAACAGGTGATTGACTTGGATATGAATCAAGTCTGCATTTACCAGAAAGACTGGACGGACTACATCTACTACATCATCGCTGGAGAAATCCTCCTTTTGATCCTCCTGTTCAGCAAAGTCACTTACGACTATTGGGTCTTCAAGACCGCCGGGTACCTTCCGTGGCCAGCTTCCAAAATGCCCAAACTACCGTGCGACTGGGTTTTCGAAACGTGAACGGGTTTCTACGATGTTTTAAAAAGTCAACGTCGCTTCAAGTTGTATCTCTTAGCGTCTAACGAATCACTGTTGTGCCTAGTGTCTATAGTAAGGGAATCGTTGTGATAAATGTGTGCCTGTTTCGCGGATACAGCTCATTGTGCAGCTTAAGCCGTGTTAAGCATTTGTCTTAGCACAAATATTTTTTTAGATGTTATCCGCGCCCTAAGCGCCTTTTGACTGGTTGCTGACGCTTTCCACATCGTTCTAGTCAATCAAGCACATGATTAAATTCAAGCTTTCAAGCGTCAAACATCCTCACATATTGGACCAATCCGATCCGTCTACCACTTGTCTACAGTGCGAAATTAAATGGTAATTCCACGTTTTTTAACTCTGGTTTGTTCAAAGGCTGAATTAAGTTGCACTCGGTAGACAATTGAGTTCTATCCGAAAAAAGGGAATACTCGCTTCTACAAAAATGATATTTGAAATGAGTAAACAATGTTTCGTGAACATTCAGTGTCAAAATAAATATATTTACATGAAATGTGTGTCCTCTTCTTCTTCAATCTGATTCCATAAGTTTGCTTAGAAAATGGCAACTCGGCCGAGCTGAGGAGTTATGTTCATAATGTGTCTCGTGGCCTAAAGATATTCCTTTGAAATTTCCTTTCGAATCTCTTAGACAATTATCAAATAACCATATAACTGTTATTATTGTAGGCCTAGGCTTAGGCTGGAGGCCTTCTTAATTAGGGTGTTACTTATGTTTATTTCTGAAATGAAAAAGGTAGAAACGGAAGAATATGATTCCATTAGATTAATGGTATCAGGCAAAGGTTTTACACATCCCGCCTTACTGACTTTTTATTCTATTTCTGAAATATATCTAATCAAGTGAAAAAAGAGACATTTAAGTTAAAAGGATTCAAGCCTCACCGCTCTCCTTTGAAATCATAGCGGTCAATAACGGCGTGATACTAAATGGAGTGAACAGATACGTTTTCATTCATTTCACCCTTCTTTTAGCGGTGGTCTCATGACAGGGTTCATTTCGGGGGGTTAATTAGCCAGTTTGGAAGAATTATCGTCTGGGAACCCATCAATACTCACAATCAAGGACTTATTGTGCAATGTTAATGAAGTATTTTCAATAAAGCACAGTTTTTCTAGAGTTTCTTAAAAACTAGTGGCCCAGTGGTGTACCCTGTTCATGGACGTTTACCTACATACGCCTCGTGTTCCTTGTTTTAAATTTAATTTTTGATTGGATGTTAGTAGCCAAATAGGCAATCTCATAAGTCATTTAAGGTAAAAATAGTTTTGCTTGAAGAAATATTGTCATGAGAAACGATGATAAAATATTCCTCGGCCCGGACGATAGCGATACGATAGCGATTCCTGTGTGACAAGTCGGGACGTTATCCATGTGGTATTGCCCTCAAAACCATCATTTTCACACCCCCTTCGGTTGAACGAAAGCTTCGTTTGACGATCGAAGCGCTCAGGGCCTTCTCCACGACTTGACGACTCAAACCATCGAGGTTTGGTCTCTATTCTCTCCCTCATGGAAGATGAGTTGGTCATAAGTTCTCGAATTTCAACCATAATCCGTGTTTTGACGTGTGAAGAAAAGTGCTCATCGGGTCGAGCTCGATGTTACCGGAGTGACAGTCAGACAAAGTCAGGTGGAATTCCAGGAGAATGGCCACCATCGCGAGTTTGATTTGAGTCATCGCAAACCTCATTCCTGCGTGAAACAAAGATACATTATACGTATTTATAAAGCAAATTATAATCTTGACAAAAATCCAATTCATCCGATCATTAGCATGTTCATGATGTACATTGGTAATTCTTTTCTCACCAACGCATATTCTGGGCCCCTCTCCGTAAGGGATGTAAGTGAATTTCCTGATCAAATGTTTATTCTCTTTGGCGAATCTTTCTGGGCGGAATTGCTCGGGATCAGGAAAGTACTCGGGGTCCGTGTGAAGAGCTAGAATTGGAATTACGGCTGTCATTCCAGCTCGAAATTTGTAGTTTTTTCCTTCGAAGCTGAGAGTCGTGTCTTTGGTGCAAGTTCTCACGATTTGTTGGATAGGTGGATGTAGTCTCAAACATTCTGTAATTAACCAATATTTTGAATAAATAAGGAACCGTACAGGATTTATCACTGAAAAATAATGAGACGCCTAAAGGGAGGTGAGTGAGCAAAAAACGATCACTCACCAGATAAAACATTGTCCAGATACTCCAGGGAATGTATATTTGTCGCATCAAAGTGGTTCAAATCTGTGGATATCGACATGATTTCGTTCCTGACTTGTTTCTGGACGTCCTGATTTAGAGCGAGCTCGTAGAGTGTGAAACTTAAGAGAATTGACGTTGTTTCGTAACCGTCCATGTAGAATGTCATGCTGTGAGCAGCCATCTCAACTTCGTCGTATTCTGTCACACAAGTCAAATAATATTTCATGTTGAATTTATCGAACGCTTATTATAAAAACAATGTGCAACTCTCATCTACATATGCAACAGGGACGGCGGACGGCAAACGAACATTTGAGTTTTTGATCTAGGGAACTTAAAACGCAAGCTGTCAAATTTTGGGGCAAATCGGAGAAATTGACTTTCTAAACGAAAACATAGGTTGGTTATTCAAGGACCCAACCAAAATTATATTAAATATAAATTTTTAATGTGTTTTAACTTGGTAGGTAATCAATTTTCACTCATGTAAAACACTAATGATGCATGTAAATTTGGCGAAAGCTCGGTGGTAGGTTTCGATCCATTTTGGGACCCCTCATCCAATCCCATAGGAACAATTATCTCACCTTTCTTGTCTGAACTTTCATTTGTGTCCATCAATTGTTGAAGAAAATCGTTCTTCCTTACATTTCGCGACTCTCTGAATTGTACGACGTCTTTTATCGCTTTGACGAACAATTCTTCCATGTCTTTTGAGATGATCCTGCAACACCATTAGTAATCTCTAACGTATTGAATGTCAGATACCAGAAAACAGAAATTTTCCGAGAAAGTGTTCTCACCTCAATCGAAGGAGATTCCCAAGTTTGGGAGCGAACATGGCGCACATGACTGACAAATTGTCCAACCAAGTTGATCGGAATATTTCCCCTTTGCTGACGTCATTAAACGCGCTTCCGCCCTCGACGAAGGAGTTTGACTGTAGTCCGAATGCGCAGGCTGCGACAGTGTCACTCGTATAACCCGAAGTTAACGTTTTCACCTGCGACAAAGATGAAATAGAAGATAATTACGGTACTCTTCCCAATAATTTTCAAAATATACTGCAAATAATTCTTCAATTCTACAAATTTATTGCATTAAGTAACCCCGTGTGTGAAGGTTCATTTTCGAAGACGCCTGAGTGCACTCAGGTGCACATAGAATACTTGACATAACTCTTTTTGAAAGCCATCTTTTTGCCAACTATATCCTCGTTACGAATAGCTAAATATGTCCTCATCCGGTTCGCGGCAATCGGTGAAACCTCTCAAATCAATTTAGCGTCAAAAAATTGCAAAAAAAAAAAAAAAAAAAGATTGAGTACCTATCAAGGTTTCAAAAATGTTCGGAAACTATTTTGGCCCAAGCCTTTCCATTCGAGCTGGAAATGAGCAAGGATTGACAAGAATCTCAATGCAGTGAAGAATCTGAAAAGGATGTTTTTCGAAGCATTTAGAAGGTATTTTTTAGCCCTGAAAGAAGGACTTGGGACGAACATTTTGAATTTAAAATTTAACAAACTCACAAAAAATGACAATTTAAAAAAAAATATATGGGTACAAGGCTGAATTATATCAACAAGAATAGTAGGTAAACCAAAATTGATGCGAATTTCCAGTTTGATCTCTAAAAATTTTGAATGCCTACAAATAGTAATAATATTCTGGTCCAAATGACTTTCTTACTTCCATTTCCGAGCCGTCGTGCTCCTTGATGAATTTGACGAGTTTCAAGCAGCAATCCTTCATATCGGGAGCCATCGTCTTCACTTTGCTCAACGTTTGAGGTGGCAATTGAATCGATCGAGCTCTCTTCCACCTGAAATCAAAAATGTTGAAGAATATTGTTTGTAGGAGGTTGGAAAACAACAAAATAGTTAAGCGCGATAAGATTGATAAATACTGTAAAATGAACTTACTCGTTCAATTCACCTATAGTGAAGGGGTTGATGGCCATCAGAGGGTCGATGCGTTTGCTGATTTCGAACTCATTTTTGTGGAAGTTGAGGAATTCTTTAACCATGACTGTCCGCACGAGTTCCGGGTGCCGAAGGATGATAGAGGGTTGATAAAATTTAAAGAATCCTCCAGCAGGTTCGTTTCCCAATTTCCTACATCAACGTGATCAAGCACCGACGTTTTTTTAAGGCAAATTCCAATACGAGAACAAATGATACCTAATAACAACCTTTTCAGGTTTTCCAATGCATTTTCTGGCTTGACATACCTGTAAATATCTCGGTAACATTCGCCAGTTGTCTTCTTCATCAGTATCAAGTCTTGTATGTTCCCGAAGGGAAATCTGGGAGACAAATACGGGATTCCCAAATCCTTCCAGTAATTAACATCACGGAGAAGCCATCTTAAGTACAATATCGTCAGCGAAATGACAAGGGCGGCTAGTAGAACAAACATGATTCGGACGACAAATTCTATCGCGTTTTGTAAACGTAATGCGCTTGACCGTTCCTTAAGGTGTGAATGAGGGGATGCACGCAGTCTCGTTTTTATACGGATTCGAGTAAACCCAAACAAACATCTTGGCCGATAAGAATGGTGAGCTGTTTATGTTATGATTTCAGCTTCCTTCTCGCGGGATAATTAGTTATTATGCACAATGGCTTAATCTTCTTGAAGACCGTTTCGTTGATGATCTTGTCTCGTTTATGGCTGAAGGAAAAGTCGCATGAAACTGGGAATGGCTCGAATGAGAAGGCTGCATGTCGAAATCCTTGCAATTTTATGATTTTATGGCATACCTAACTAATAGGAAAACTCATTCTAAATTGCGGTTTCGTATGCTTTCAATAAAAATTGTTGAAATGCCAGACTAATGTAAATGATCAGGGAGCTGTGGTGCGCAAAAGGCATTAGCTGACTCTTCAAGGATCTCAAGACTCTTCAATCTGTAGGAAGCTGAAAGACTGGAGGAATAAATTGCCAATTGTGTTGCTGACTTAACAGCACAATTTGTTTCTAACACAATTGAGTAACCCATGAATATTTGGCAGGTTTTAAATTTGAAATTGTTTGTGCGAAGAACACCTTCATCTGTATAATGTGTCATTAAAAAGGACTTTATTTCAAAATTGTGTGTTCATCCAATTTCGATTGTTTTCTGGAAATGGCTAAAAATACCGCATGCTTTCAGTAAAACTCTGCAAATTCTTACACAGGGGTTGGTTATTCCTCTGACCAGGCGCATGGAGACTAATATTTAAAAATAGATTCAGCGTCCATAACCTCTTCCGTCGCCAATCGTTCCGGGACCCGTCTCATTGCATTCAGCGTCCAGCATTTAGTGGAAAACGATACCCCACATGCTTAAGTCGTCAAAAATGTCGAACATAGGGAAAATGGGGGAAACAATGGGTGTGGCGGGATTATTCAAGGAATATCCAACCAAAAAAGAGGAAAAAGAGAGGAAAATAACTTTAAGCAATATGAGTTGAATCACAAGATAATACGTGTACGTAGAAGTTTAAAAATAAAACGTAATGACAAATTTTAACATTACAAACCCCATAGCTTACAGAAAGTAGATCAAAATATGTTTATTATAACTGATATGTTTAGTTTGGTTGCATTGGTGTTCCCGTTTTGCTCTTTGTGCTCACCCAACCTCACAGGAAAGTATAACTGGAGATGGAGATGGTCCTTTCGCTGTCTCCGGAAGAAATTCTTTATTCTCTTTCTTCTCTCTTTCTTTTTTTCTTGGGAACGGCCCAAAGCGAGGGAAAACGGAGCGCTTACATTACATTCTTCTCGGCCACGTTTGACACCTGAGTGACTCAGTGTAAGTCTCATATATGAAATCCACTTGGAATTTCACTGTCTCTCCATTTCAGCGATACACACATAAAATTCTTCGAAGAGTGAGTTCGCGGCTTGGCTTTACGTTTCAGCAGCATCAGGTTAGTGTTGGTATTAGCATATTTTGCCTGTCTCGTTCACACTTCCGAAGGTTGAGCCACTGATACTAAGCTTTTGCGTGGCTCTTATGACAGATTAAGGTTGTTTTGATGCCAAGGCGTGTATCGATTCGGCTCAGCCTGAATATATAGTGAATGAGGGGAAAACACTAAAAAGTTGCAAAAGTTGATGTACGTACTTACCCAAATGATGAGCCCTTCATATATCCTCATTTATTTCGTTATCATCTGTCACTAAACACACAATCGTGAAGGTAAGATATGTTATTTTTCCACATCATTAGCAATTTTACTTTGCTGAATAAAATATCCTCAATGGTTTCCAGCATCCTAGGATTTGCTACAAAACCGACTTAGGACGTCTTGGAGATTGAACCCCATCGAAATATATTCGAATTGTGTACCTGCCGGAAATTCATTATGTATTGCGGCCGTTTCAGTCAACAGTTTTGTCCGCCATTAAAAATAAGTTATCTTCTAGGAATCATTACGTATAGTTACGTACAAAAATTGTACCATCGGAGAGCATTGCGGCATTTCCCGTCCTGGTAAAAGCAAGAGAGATAAATTTATCAATCGTGTAGGGATCCTCAAAAATTAATATATTTTTATTAGGCAGGTACCTATCTACTTACGTACCAACAACCCTCTAAAAATATCAATAGGATATCAAAAATGGTTCAAAAATGGACTTTCTACGTTTCATTTAGTATAATTATTCGAGTTCGACATAAATTTTGATTTGTCTTTTTGCAAGAATATTGTCCGTCAGTGTTTCAAGACTGGCGTATTGTAGGCCTTTACTAAATAATACTCTAGGAAAATTTCTTCGCTCTCCAGATTTGAAAGTATTTAACGTTTGACCTCATCCCACGGGACAATAATATCGTCAGTCAATATTGTCGGTTAACGGTACATAACTTTCTATGAATGAGCAGAAAGACAATAAAATTTTAACGATGAGGAAGAATTTCCTATCTCAATAATGCATTTTCTATAGAAAACTTGTTTCCCTTCTGTCTTCCTCGGTTTAATATAAAGAGGCCAGCCATTTTATACCTCCATAATATTTTAGAGCTTTTTGACATTTTGTCTTTTTGAGCTTGTTTGGCAGGTCACCTTAGGTGAAATCTTCTAAACCTTCATACTGAGATTTGTGTCCACAATTCAACGCTCTAGCATTAGCAACTTCAATAGTGTCAATGCGTGTGAGCTTGCACACCGAGTCGTCCGCAAAAAGTTCTGGAGGCATTCAGTTTTATTTATCTCAAAGGCCCGTACTGAATACAGTGCTAGTACATAATATACAGTAATGCTAAATTACTTTCTGCAAACCTCATCTAATTGAATGTTTAGTCTGTTCTAATCGGGTTTTTTATGCCCAGGTCCACACAAGAGGTGATTCTTGGGAAAAGAACTTGAATGGGGGGGGGATTAACGAGAACGGACTCGGATGTGAGTAGGTTCAGTAATGAGGATTTGAGCTATTGAAGGAGTTGGCATAGCATGACTGAAGCGAACTATTATGTAGCTGCAGATAGGTGCCCGGCCAAAAAGTTCCCTGTCAAAAAGCGTCGAAGGCACTTATTTCTGTAAAGAGCAGCACAAATCTTAAAGCCGACAATCAAGCTGACTTAGTGGGTTGCTCAGGATAGCTGAAATTACGGTTTCATTCCCATCAAAGTAATACGACTATTCAAAGCATTTTCTAGACTATAATAAGACTATCATATTAGTGTCATCGTCTGGTTATCGACCAATCACTTGGACCATTCACTCAATCACCGGCGTTTTCAACCCTTTTTCTTTCAACACTCAGACAATGGGGTAAAAATTGATTGTCAACCATTCCCGTAAGAAAACAGGGTTCTTCTATTGGGTCACCGAAAGATTACCTTATTAATCGGTATAACAGCAAATCACTTATTCAAACAACCGAGGTCATCTGGATAAGGCCTCCCTGTGTGCTGTCTCGTCTCCGACCTTATTTCCATCCAAAGTGACCTCAAATGACGCCAAAAACGTTACGTAGGGAGGCAATTAGGGATTCTTGTGCCAATCAGCGTGTGCGTTGTTATTCGGCGAGGAGAATTAGAGAATTAACTCTTCAAACAGAAGAAAGATAACTCTTCAAACAAAAGATCATATTTGAAGAGATGAGCTAGACCCATCTGGTTTCAAAAATCTCCTCGACTTAGAGATCACCTGATTATACTTGTGATGACTGACTTATTTTCTCTCGGAGAAACAAGAAGATAGTGTTGACCAAATAATACGGTGTTAAGTAGACATCTTATTTGAGATAGTAAAATTTATTATTACAATTTGAGCCTCGCTAAGATGAAGTTTGTGCATGAACAACATAATTTTTTATTCGTCTCGGCATCGGCGCCTTCTTTCGCGGAGCACCAGGACGACCACCTGCTAATATAGAAGACCTCGTACGATGGCGTTGGACGACGGACTCCTCTATCTCCGAAGCACCATCAGCCATAGGTGATACTTGGATGGGTGTCCGGTTGTAAAATCGGTGGTGAAACAAATCAGAAACAGATTCCAGATATTCTGGCTAAGGTGGCTCTTCCATGCTGATCCCTTGTTTCTGTACAGATGGAGATTTCCTCCATCTACCTCCAACTACCAGCACCGGATACTCAGGTCAGAAATGGACGTATTCATATTAATGCATATGCACATGAATAAGTTTTAAAGATAAACATATCAATATATTCATGAAATAAATAAATGCAAAAGAAAAAAGATGTACTTTCACGCAAATTTTTATGACAATGGACAATTATTATTCAATTTGTGACAAAATCATATATACAGGTTTTTTAAAATTCTGTGAATTTAGTATTAATTTGATACAACCCAAAATTTCTTTATTGCCTCAAATTTCACTAAAAATTATGTCAATTAAAAAAAAAACCTACAGAAAACGATATTATTTCATTGGGGGGGGAATTTCGAGGAAATAATTTGCCGATTCGATGTCGCTATTTTTTTGTTTTGTCGTTGGTGTTTCTCATATTTTCTCTTCTTTCAGCTTATGAAGATGTTCACTGCTAGAGCTCATAGGTACCTGTACCATCCAATATTAATTTGATGTTTACTCTTCTGTTTGTACCTGTAGATCATAATCAAGACTGAGCGTGTATCGGCAGAACCTTCTAATTATGCAAAACGTTTGCAGTGAGATAACGCATTGTTTTCTACAGAAGAATGGAGAAAATCTGCTTTTACATGGCGAAAAAGCGCTTCTACAAGTTGAAAATTCCTTTTTAACGGCAAGAAATCCGGTTAGACATCGAGGAATGAAGCAGATTCCATCGAGGCCCCACGCAATATTTCTTCTGAGTGGAAATATCAGCGGAACGCTTAAATCTGTTCACATTTCTTAGCATCAACTTATCATAACTTTGATAAAATTTCAATCAAATCTTGGTAGGACTTCAACGGGTTTGGCTACGGGTTGGAAGGACTTCAATGGCCACCTATTTCGTTGGAATCGAATCGCCCATAAGCTTGGCGCATGCACGAATGTGATTTTGGTTCATTATTCCTTGAATAATCAACCTGTGTTTTCATGTCGGAGGTCGTCCTCACCGATTTGCTCCAAAATTTGAATTCGCATTTCGATGTATAATGATCAAAACGTCCGACGGCTGGTGCTGGAACCGGTTGAATCTATAGTATTTATTCATATTTTTCCTAGTTTCAAGGTCAACTCGATGCTCAGGAAGCAATAAAGATATTCTTCGTGCCGTCACGTGGCTCCTTACAACATTTTATTATCCCCTCCCACCTACGACCTTTTTACTTGTCACGCGACCTTCTTTGTCAATATCTCTTACCAGTTTTGGTTGGTGACTAATCAACCTATATTTTTATCTCAATCTCTCCGATCTTGGCCCAAAATTTTTATTCTGGGTGTTTCAATGTGTCTAGATTCAAAATATCCTAAAACACCAATTGTGGTAGTAGAAAATTTTCTAAAAATCTGAAATTCGGGTCAGAGACCCGTTTCTGGCTCTAAGTGGTCCTCAAAACTCATCAGCCCGATCGGACCAAATTTAGGGGAAGTAGGGGTCAAAATACGTATTTCGAAAAATGGATTTTCGAGATTTTTGGCGATTTAGGCGTGTAGGGTGTCACTTTCGACTAAATTTTGGACGCTGAACCGATAGGAATGTATTTCCATGCTGCTGGTCAGAGGAATAACCCCTGTGAAAGAATCTGCAGCGTTTTTCATTTTCTCGGCTTTGTCTTCCTACTCCAAATACGGTACATTTCAGTTTTCATGAAAACATTCTTCATCCATCGAATTATCTTCTCTATTCCAATAAATTTTCAATCATGATTGCAGGTGCTTGCTGCTGAGATCCCGAAGACTGATCAGACGATTTCTCTTTCACTCAATCATGTCGAATTCTCTGAGCGATGATTTGGAACGCTGTTGTGTAGACGTCATTTTCACCGAACTGTTTGGAATGGTATTACGGAAAGGTAATGCGTATTGTGGGAAGAGCTGTGACGTAGGTACGCCTCTAAAACAGGGAGGGGTCTCTTATCGACGCCCAGAACAATCAAGATCAACGTATTTCTCCGAAGCGTACGTGACTTTGAGACGATAAGCGAAACGAACCAAGATTTACGAGCTCACTCAGATACTACATTTGTACTCTGTTGGAATGTGACGTCAATTGCGCAATCACTCTCCTCGCAGGGCCCGAACCCACGTCATCTCGATTCCAGAGACAAATAAAACCGGATCAACTCAACAAACACCGGTGCTTTCTTCAGGGAAACCAGAAGCTCGTATCGCGATATCGAGAAAGTTCAAAAGAACTAGGTAATGAAATGCCAACCCTCGTGATCGCGTTTCCTCTTACCCCTCGAGACAAGATTGCTCCTGCATTTTCACACAGACAATCACAAGATTTCCGAATGCTAGACATCAGAAAATAACGAAGCATTATTTTTGGGTTTCAAATAAACAAGCCAGTAAAATCCTATTGATGTGGAAATTTTTATTCCTTCGCGTCTACATCTCAAAAAATTCATAATATACACTAAAATATGTAATAACTAATTCGTTCAGGTATAGGAATTTGATTATTGCTGATTTTCAAATGTACATTTTTACAATGTATATAATTAAGTCAATCGCATATTTTTTCAGCGAATAGAACATCGTACTTGGTAAAAAGACAAATACAACACATATTTAAAACTATTATGACTAGAAATGGTGGGGGAATGCTGAAGTGAAGGAGGTGATAAAGCGCGGTAGATAATACAAGACGACGCGTACATTACTGGCGGATTTATTCACCGTTTGTACGTCACAGTAGCAGATTCTTGTTTTCCTCCGTCGTACGAAAGAGCGTTCAAGGTGAGGACGAGTTTCTTGCCCAAGTCGATCGGATGAAGAAGAGTTTTGTTGCGGCCAGGCGACAAAACCCTTTGCATTAGGAGGCCGTTCATGAATATCTACAGGAAGAGAGAAGAATTAGATTGAATACTCTAAATCAACAAATATTCTAATTGCATTTTGAACGAAAATGGGTTCGTGCTTGTCCTTCTATGCGTCGTTCGACGGATCTGCCGTAACTGCCATAATTTTGAACGTACATTAATCTCATTTTCAGAAGCTGAGCAAATGTATTGCTAGATGGTCCCAATCAGTTTTATGAGGATTCAATAAAACGCATACAAAAACTCGATAAGGAAAAAAAGTTATAATAATTGTCACAGTTATCTCTTTTACTCTTGCGAAGTTAGTTGTAGAGTGGGAGACAGACTGAGACCCGAACTGGTGTCTAAATGCTCGCCTGCCAGTGAGGATGGACAGCCAACCAAGGAGATGTGCAAGAAAAAGCATCACCGTGAGAAGACCTGGAGACGTGGTCTGCAATGGAGGGAGGCTCAACCCAAGGGAAGGATATACGCTTGAATGGATACGGCGAGTTGTGGGATCAGCAAGATGTTCGTTCAATAGCGGAGAAAAAACATGAAATCCTGAATGTGACGTGGCCTACAGGAATATGAAGGAATCATCTGCTCGTCGTACAATTCCCATCACCTTAAATTGGACCACCACTTATGACGTCCAGGAACAAACAAGGTTGTCCTCACATGGGTCCCGGGACACTCAGGGGTTGAGGGTAATGACCGAGCTGACGCTCTGGCTAGGCGTGGGTCGGGGACTGTCTTTACGGGACCTGAACCATGCCTAGGAATCTCCCGCACCCTACTATCGGGGTGGGTGGCAAACTGGGTTCGCTCCCAGCACCACAAGCGCTGGGAGCGGACGCCGCGGCAAGAACACGGTCATATCATGATGACTGGTCCTAACAAAGGCAGGGCCACGAGATGCCTTAACCTTAACAGAGCTTGCCTGAGACTCACCGCTGGCTTATTTACAGGACACGGGGACTTCAGGAGGCATCTCTGCAGGATTGGGGTGCGCAATGGTACCCCTGACTGCAGATTCTGTGGCGAGGACGAGGAGACAGCGCCTCACATCGTCTTCAATTGTCCTGCCCTGGAACACAGGCGTTTTAGAACCTTTGGGACTTTGGAACGAGGGGACTTCCTCAACCAGGAGAACCTGGTCGGAGCTCTGCTGGACCTAGTCGGGAACACGGAGCTTCAGCCAATATGAGCTCCAGGGGTTAGCACAATGGGCCTCTAGGTCTAAGTGCGGGGGGCGGGCACGATGATGGGCGTCCCCTCTACCCCTGTGTAATTAATCTAATCTAATCTAAATGATGTCCAGCGATTGATTGCTCAAATCAGGCTTCGAAGTGACGCAACTCTAAGAATGTCTTCCTAAAGGGATGGTATGGTGGGTCGTCACTCGACAAAAGTGCCTTCTGTGAAATCTGGGTGAATGTGAAACTATTTGCCATGTTTTCGGCAAACCTCTAATGTCGACCATGTTTATACTCCCCGTCATTTCTCACAAGACCAGGCCAAACCTCTAGGGTGCCTATGGCCTTCTAATCTACTCAGGTAACCTTTACAACTATAAAAGGGTGGACAGGGGTGCTGTTTCAGGGGCCATTCCCCCACCACATAGAAGTGTCTCGACATTTTCAAACCTCATCGCACTAAGCTGCTTGTAACTCCCACTTTTTGTCCATTGGTCAACCAATCTTGTCTGGCGCATTGATTTGTTTCGCCATTTTCGAAAATAGTTTCTAAAACCTGGTATAAAATTACCTCATAGCAAGTGATTTTGGGGTCGGGGATCGGTAGCCATTTGAGTAGAAGGCTGTCTGGTCCAACTTGCCTCACTATGGTAAAGCCCAGAGGATTGGTAGCGTAGTATTCTCTCCCTTTCTCATCCTAAAACCAAATATTTAGCAATCATCAAAGCGGAATTCGAAATGCTACACGAGTGGGCCAGATTGAATTCTACACTCGTAATTACCCTGTCGTCAAAACCATCCAACTTCTCGTTGTTTAAAAATCGACACAGAGTTTGCCGATTGAAATCGATCGGAGATGGATTTGAGTGAAAACTCAATTCTTTCATAACTTGATGAGCGCTCCAGCGGCCGTGCCTCTCTAAATCGCGAAGCTCGTCCGCGAGGATTTCAATCATTGCGTCTTTGAGTCTGCATTTTTCTTTGAGCTCTTCCGTCGACATCAAAAGCGTTGTCATTGATGGCTGCACTTTGTAACCTCCTTGATAGGAATTGGGGTCCCAGCCCACCGATCCGGGACCGACTTCCTGCAATAATCGATGTCTTTATAGACTACATAGTTAAAGCTCATGGATTACCATTAGCCAAGACTGCCTCCATCTACAATATTGGTTTGCTTAGGTGTTTCTACACATGAGTAAGCCGATATTTTGGAAACATCATGTAGATAGACTTTGAAAAACTCAATTCATCTTTTCTTACCGTGGTTTTTATATGTGAAGGAGTGCCACCGTCTGAAAAAAATACGAAAATGATGAGGTTGTGCTTCAGGAAATCAATTTTTAGGCAAAAATGTTGACTTATTTCTTTCTGTTAAAAATATCAAGAGCACCACGTGAAGAACTGGATTGGCCGTTACTTTTGTTTCCATGATTCACCAAATAAATTGTGCGCTTTTTGCACACATTCCAGTACAGTTTAGTGTGAGTACGCGAATCAATTGCAGCCAATTATTTACGGTCAAGCTGACCGTGGCATGACATTCAAAGCATGAGAGGTTTAAAGCAGGGAAGTTTTTCCGTTTCAGACTTGGCGTGAAACTATTTATACGGGAATAGAAAACTAATTTCGGGAATGGCGAGAGAAGTACATAATAGTTGTGGTCACTTTAGAGTTTTAAAACAGGTTAAAAGTTATCTTTTCTCCCCACAATTTCCATGGGATTTGGCCGTTTACCTGCTCTCTCATTTGTCAATGCACAACTCATACAAGGAGCGCAATACAAACCTGAGCCGAAATTGAGGTGAAACTAAATCCCATGTGTTCAGGATGGTTTTTCAACGCTGAATAACTGACTCCTTTCACCCCGAAATCGAACGAGGGGCCAAAGCTCAATTGTTAACTCCAACAGAAGTTGTTACATGCGACTAGCTAAAACTCGACATTTCAGTGCATTTATGAATGGAATGAAGCAGTTCATATTAGGTGCATCTAATGCATCTTCAAAGCGTGTCAGAATTTTGACAGATCCAAGAATTATTTGATGAAACACACTAGGATTTTTAGTAAATCGGATTTCAATTACCGCCCGAATAAGCTTATTCTCCCTACAGTGCCCCTGGAGAGACATTCGGAGTCATCTAAACTCATACATTATAGAGTTCGTCTTTAATTGTCAACTAAGTTGTAAGGCTTACGTTCTCGGATATCTTCAATATCCTGAAAACAGCAAAGAGTCAGTTACCTCTGTGTCGTCATGTGCCGAAAATACCATCTACAAATCGGAAAAAAGCCACAAACCTGAGCAGGTTTCTTTGCCTAAGCTCAGATTGAGAGCACAAGACGATCCACCTCCACGAATGATATTAATTCAATGTGCAAAAATCACACGAGTAACGATTTTCGTACAACTTACTTTGACACGGGGCAACCGCACTCCGAGCTTCTTGACGCAGTCGCCAACAAAACTACCAAGTCTCTCGTTGCAATCACCACAAATCTAATGAAAAAAAAAATAATGATTAGTTATTTCTTGTGGTACACTTCATGTTTGTATATTGACTATGGTTCTGGATATTTGATTTGAGCAAACCTTCGAATGGTTGTAGGCTTTTGACAGAGCTTCTACCGCAAGGCGCGCTTCTTTCCCGCTCATTTCCTTCACTGCTTCATGAGCTACTTTGCATTCCTACAAAAAAATTTTTTTATGAATTAAAAATATAAATCACTTAATGCGATTGGGGGATGAGGGATCTTTGATGATGCAAGATGTGCATAATTCGGCATATCATCGAAACATATACCTGTAGCTGGCCATCCAAACTATTTCACCCTACTTCATTAAATAAAATTAATAGGCTACAGGGAATTACCGCGACAATAACTGGAACTAAAGTCCATGTTTATACATATTTATATATGAAACAAGAAAAAAATAATTTTAATCACATTATTGCCGTATGGAATATTTGAATATTTATGTGAGCGGGCACAGACTTCATACTTACAATTATTAATCTTTATCGAAATAATGTAATTATGGAGTTAGATAGGAAACAGTATGAACAGTTTTCAGAACGAAATGTGAAATGGTGGTATGTGAATACGTTTTGGAGCTGAAGCCAAAAAATGGCCGAGAAAAGCGGCTCAAATTCTATTTTCTAGAGGAATTTGTATTGCGCTCTCTTCCAAAGGTAAAAAAAAAAAAAAAAAAAAAAAAAAAAAAAAAAAAAAACCATAGAAAAAGCTTTATATAAATGTTAGGTAAATTGAAATTTCATGATGCGATGAGATTATTCTACCGTGTAGAAGAACAGAAAATGTAGATATGAACGATTGGTCTTGAAACTTCGGCCATGTTTGGCTATAATTGCTATTTGGCTACACTTTCATGAGTTAAAAACGTTAAAATAATTCAAAATTTAAGGGAAATTCAATAATATACACGTTATGTTTCCGAAAGGGATATTATAACTAATTTCCGGAGATAATTAGCAAATACTAAAAATATGGAGAAAAAAAAAACAGTTTATGGGCCGAGGGAATAATTTTTGCGGTTTACTTCTTCTAACTACTTCGAACTTACGTTATGCAGCGTTTGCCAGGAGGTTTCTTTTAAGCCTTAGCTTAAGCATATTTAAGGAGGCAAATCCTAGATAGATATCCCCAGGATCAACCTCACATAAAACCTACGGTATCCTTCAACACCGTCAACCAACGCGCATGGCAAGGAAATCCCAGCCATCAGGTACTCACTGCTGCTTCAGGAGTCTGTTCGCGGGGCAAGTTCACCCCACTAGGCCCTGGCTGAGTCGGCTTGTTTTCAACTATGAGTTCACTTTGAGCTAATTCTGTTTGCGAGGATTCCTCTCTCAAATTTTCGTTATTGGCACTCATTTTGTTGAAAAACTGCAAATACTGTAGGTATCTAATTTTTGACAATCTGATCTCACTGTTGACAAAATTTCAACAATTCAAAAACAACTTCAGTTTACAATTTACCAGCACGAATTAAATTTTATCGTTCAGTAATTCAAGTTGTTTTTCCACACGACAAATTTTGGGGGATTTCTCACCGCTACTCACTGTTTTGGCTTTGCTTGCTGCCCGTCACTAAATATTTTTCTCTCCTAAGAAACCAGTATCCCAGACAGCAATGAGGATTGATAATATATCTTGAGTGAATTGGATTGTCTTGTTTGAGTGGTTGTTTTTATTGTACCTTAGTAGTATATCCTCAAAAATTACATAATTCAGGCAAAGTGGTTTTTTTTGCTAGTTAAAAAATTAATAAATAGAAATGATAACAAATGCAGGTGAGTGAATTTATTATTTTATTCCTTATTTATGATTGGAAGTAATTTACATAACCAACCACACAAGATGAAAGCAGGAGTGAAGCAGAGATGGTCTGCAGTAAAGACGGTACCTGGTAAAGATTTCCTTGATGTGCATTATTTTGGAAGCAACTAACAAGTCAATCACCAATAGCTCTAGTGGAAAAAGTGAACTAGTGAATTATTTTGGCCAAAACATTCACTATCTGGTGGACATTTAGAGGGGGTCAAGTAGGAAAACCGCCTGTGGTGGCAGACAATTCAAAAGAATGCGATGTTCGCTTCAATCATAGTCGTTATCTCTTTACCCTCTAACGATAAATCCTTACTCACCACAGGCAAATGAGACAGCGGCGATTGAGACAAAGGAATCCCCTTGGTTGACATGAAATCAACGTGGGGTTCGCCCTCTTCGATCAACGCGATGAAAGCTTTAAACTGAGCGGCAGTCATGTTCTTCAGCTCAAACTGAGCCAAATTCCATTTTAGGTCAACTTTAGAGGGTGGCGGCGGTGGGCTGACTGTTGGGCGTTTGATTTTGTGTTCTCTGAAATTAATTAGGGCCAATGAAAGCGAATCACGTTATAATCCACTTTTTGTATTGAAGATTGTCAAAATACTAACTTGGTAGGCTCTGGCAGTATTTGAGCGGTTGGGAGGGTTTCAGCTCTGAAGCATTGGATCTCCCTGATGGCAGGGCCTACATTTGTTACAGTCCAGGGGATTTTGTGATCGCCTTCAGCAGCTTTTTCTCCTTCTTCGAGTTCTTCCAAGATACTTTTGACATTTTCGTCACCTCTTCCTCCAAAATTAATTTTGGCTTCTTCCAATTCTTTTTCTTTAATTTCTAATTTGGTTTCATAATTCTTAATCATCTCTTCTTTTTCCGCCTTTTCCAACCGGAGTGAATACCTCAGCTCGTCAACAGCCGTCTGAAAGGACGAAAACAGAACGGATAATTATACCGAAATTTCTATCTCTAATGTTGACTGTCAAACTCATAGCGTATAGGTGAGGAAAGCAACAACGAGAGCCATCAGGCGAAGAGACGGCAAGGCAGAATAACGAATAAAATATGGAAGTGCAAAGGTTTTTGCTGCATGCAGTTCATGCAGAAAATCTCAAAAAATGGTCACCTCCAATGTCAGCACTTCTTCTTTGAGCTCACCAACGGTCACCTCGTTCTCCATCAGGTCTTTGTGCATTTGAGTGATTTGGTTTTTTAATGACGTTATCTAAATAAAGAAATCGAAAAGAAACATAAATGAACAAAAGATTAAAAATAATGGGTCTTTAGTGGAATCGGAACGAATAAGTTTTGACAGAATTTGACTGGTTTAGTGAATTAGGTAGACAAAACATTTACGAAACGATAGGCAAGGAAACGATAAATATAAATTCAACTCATGTAGTATCGAAGTAGTATTCTGAACTTTTTGACATTTCAGTACGATTTGAAAAGGCTTGTCAAATTAAAAAAGACAAATAAGCTCGACGAAATTTCAAATTTGATCGCCGTACTGTTATTAATTGCTTAGTGACGAACGCTAGGCCGAATACACTAGAGAATTTTATTAAATACTGCCTCCCTTCATTTTTCAAAGTTTTTTCTGAATTTATTTTTTGAAATTTTAAAATTTTATTATAATTGATTTGGGCATATTTTTTTAATTTAAAATTTTTAACGTCTCATATTTTTTTAAATATTCTAAGGACAGTTGATGGTTACAAAAGCCAATAATATCGTCACATTTTCAGAGACAAAATAAGCATCTGTAAGCATTCATTTATATATTCATGGAGTATTGGTTCTTGGGATGTTATGTTGATCGCGCGACATCGTTTGAACGGGGATCCAAAAAAGTTTCCCTCAGCCTGAAGAGCGTTTGAGGAGAATTTAAGTAGTCGTTGAATGAAATCAACTTCCAGCTGCCGACCGTTTTAGGACCAATAACGCCATAAATAAATAAACGAATATATGGACGACAGAAACAGACGATAGTGTTGAGAGTAGAGCGACGGGCTGTTCGCGGATGACAAGACCGTGGATGGGTCTGTCCTGGTTTTGGGTTCTGTCATTTCGTACCTCGTTTCTTTGAGCTCCGAAAGTCTCTTCCCGATTCCTGTTCAGCTCGTCGCATTTCCTCTTCGAGATGTTTCGTCGACCTTTTGGCGGCTTCGTTCTTCTTCCTGGATTCGGCCAACTCCTTACGCAAGGTCTCCAGTTCGTCGCCGGACGTCTCGACGTCTTTGAGCAGCTTGGCGTATTCTTCTTCCAGTTTCTCTTTTTCGCGTTCTCTCGCGGCGAGGGTTTTCTTCAATTTGTCTACTGCGCCTTCCAGGAGAGTCACCCGATCCTGGAGAGCCATCGCTTGCGAGTTTTCCCTTTCCGCGGCTTTCAACCTCATCTCAGAGTCTCGTAAGCGGACAGAGACGTCGTTCAACTCGTTATCCTTCTCATTCATTTGAATCTTGTATTGAGCCTCCAGTTGAGCGATCATGTTGTCAGCTTGCTCCAAGGTCTCCTTAAAAACTCTTTCTTTGAGCTCTAGGTCTTTTATCCTCCTGTCCATCTCCATACGGTCTTTAGCCATTTTGCTGAGCTTTTCGAACATTTCGACATCAGTGTCGAGGTCTTTGGTCGTCAACGAAGGCCCATTTCCCCCGCTCATCCAATTCTCCAACTCCTGCAACTTTACCCTCAACGAGTCTTCAGTCGCTTTCGTATCAGCGAGAATTTTGTTCTGCGTGTTCAATTTAGTTTCAAGTTGTTTCAATTTGACTATGAGCTCTTCTTCTTTGCTTTCGCCGGCCATTTCCCCCAAGTCGTCAGCTTCCTTCCCACCTTCTGACGACACGGGCATCATACATGACGGGTGGCCGAGTGCCATCGGCCCCGGGCCTCCTTGCATGGTCAACATCATCTTCCATATGTTCCACATCATCAACGCTGGCATCGTATTCTCGAGTATCTGAAGCCGGTACCTCACTTCCATCTCGCGTTCTTCTAGTTCCAGGTTTTTCTTCTCGTACAGATCCACTAGAGCTTCAATTTTGTCATCTTGGACAGCCGCGTCTCGGTCAGTCATTTCTCTTCGTAAATCTTCTAATTGATTTTTCAGACTTCTCTTCTTTTCTCCTAGGGCACTGAGTTTTGATTCCAATCTGGAAAATGTGATGAAAGCAAATAAATGTTAACATTTCACAGTGCTTTTGAGTCATACTTGAGCCTTGCTGTCAAATTTGAACACAATCTTCTCTAAAGACAGCAACAAATACTAATTCCTCCCTGATGCTTGATGCAAAGAAAAGCTTGTCACTATTGATTTTTTCCATCTAATCGAATTTAGCTCGTCACTCTCCAATCACGATTTATTAAATTTACCACAAGAGTTTTCAGCGGATTGTCAGTTGTTGTGCGTACATAATAAACACATGGCCACACGCTGCGACTAATTTAGCTCTCAAACCTCATAAAAAATGGGCACATAAAATTTTCGTCTCGTCATTTTTTGACGTCTTTCCCCGTTCAAACAGTTAGTAAAATACTGAAAATGTTTAACCATTTTTCAACATTTTGTTTATTTTTTCAGTTTTGCTACCAGTTTCTAGGAAGCATCAGGAGCTAAAATCATGTTAGAAGAAAATAAATAATGTCCGTGACAGGTAAGCCAAGCATATTTTCAAAAACTTAAATTTTCATTTTGGTTGGTTATTCCTTGAATAATCAACCTATGTTTTCATGATAATGGTCAACCTCTCCGAATCGGCTCAAAATTGTTTTCTGGACGTTTCATGATGTCTAGATCAAAAAAGGTCAATGTCCGTCCGCCGTACGCGCCGTTCTCGGTAGTAGACAATTTTCTAAAAATCTGAAATTTGGGTAAGGGGTCTGTTCTCAGCCTAGGGCGGTCCTCGAACCTTTTCAGCCCGATCGGACCAAATTTGAGAGGGGTAGGGGTCAAAATGATTTTCGAGATTTTGGGCGATCTAGGCGAATGAGGTATCATTTTACCCTGTATTTTGAACGCTGAATCCAATGAAATGGGTCCCAAAACGATGGGCACCCACTGGAAGAAGTAATGGGTCAAAATGGGTATATCCATTTTGAATATGTGTTTTCGAGATTTCTGGTACCAAGGCGTGAGGGGAACCATTTCCCACTAAATTTTGGACCCTGAATCGATTGGAATGAGTGGGGACCCACCACACCCACTGTTTCCATTTCCCCCATGTTGAAGAAATGAGTCTCGAGGAATAACCAAACCGCGCGTAAGAATTTGCAGTATTTTTAGATCTTTATAGAGCTATATAAACTTAACGAAAGTGTATTAGCTACAAAATGGACGATTTTAAGGTGTGGAGGGAGTCATCGTGTATTGAGTCAACCATCAGTAGGAAATTGAATTATCTTGATACATTATTACACATTCTTACCTTTGGCAACGTAGGCGGGAGTCGTTTTCGAGCTCTTCCAGTTCACTTCGTTCCTCCTCAAGTCGCACATTTTCCTTTTTCAACCTCGAAATCTTCTCTTGGAGATGAGTAACTTGAGCATTCAACAACGTCGACCTCTGAAGGACGGCTTTCAAAGCTTTCGTTTGCTCATCTTCGCTGCTCTCATACACCGACAGTCGACCTGCAATTAAATTGTTAATAAATTGAGTGGTTTTACAATTCTTACGTGTCTGGAACTTTCTAGTTTGTTTATGGCATGAGAATTTGCTCCGGTTATTGTTTGATTGGACTTACCAATGCTCATGTTCAGCTTAGAAAAAATAAGATAAAATTGTACCAGTTATTATGTCCTTATCAACTAATCGCTCTACATAACTAAAAATAAGCCAAAAAATGAGAACAAATTATTGATTGCATGTTATAACAATTATTTATTAACATTAAAACGTTTCTCCAGGACCTCTAGGACTGACGTTGAATATTTTATACAAAGCAAATTATCAGCTTTCGTATTGGAAAAACTCACTTTGTAGGGTTTCAATCCGTTTTTCGTAATAATCGAGGTCTTTGGGGGTCTGTATTGGTTTTCCAGCAGTTTCGATTCTCTCGCGGATACGAGAAAGTTTTTCCAGTTCCGCTGTTAAATCTGCAGTTTGCCATTTTCTTCCATCCGTTTGTGTGCCTCGGCTGGAGACGAGCGAGTCTTCGAAAATTCCACTTTCCGTCATTTCTTTTCGACTCTATATGCAGGAGGGGTGAAAACAAGTTTTTTAGTGTGCAGAATTGAAATTTCAATACGATATTGATTATTGGAATAATTCAGCGTCATAAACGAATAGAAAAGCACATAGGAAGAAAGAGGGGCGAAAAGGGGTAACGCCAAAGGATGCTTGCAGCCTCCCTACAGTTTCTATAGATTAACCCAGGCATTAGTCAATATGAAGACAAATCCAATGAAATTCACCCTCTAAGCCCAGAATTTCTTTGAGCTCCTGCACAATACATTCACGTTGGGGGGGGGGGGGATTCAAACCATCAACATTATCTTGGAAGGTAATAGTCTAATTTGTCCCCAAAGAACAATTTTTTTTTTCTTCAGAAGCCTAGAGAAATTGTGGGTTTGACAGCTGGCAATGTGATTGGGTGATGCGGAAAAACTGACAACTGATGTAATCTCCTAAAAACTTCTGAAATCAACTAGCGTTTAGCGGTCTAGGGATGGTTTACTCCATACACAGAATACACTCCTGGGCAGTGAAGAAGGTTTACCCACGGTTCACGACCCCGGTGGCTGCCCATTGTAACTAAGGCATTTTGCCGCCAAAATGTCACTGACCTATTCTGTAGTTTTACGTACGGATTTTCTGTATAATGATCCATTTTTTTATGCATTGTGCCCATCGGTACTCTAGCTAGGGACACTAGGGATTGCTGCAAACCGTGGAGAAGGTTATAAAGTTGAGTCTGTCAGACTGTATTCTGTGCTGCAGCCTCAGCGCCTTATGTAGTTTGTCAAGCGATAGAAGACAGGTTAGCTCACGTTTGAAGGCCAAAATCTACAGATTTCATAGTCAAATGCCCTGCTGTGGTTTGCAATTTGTCTGGAACCACCTTCTTACTTTTTAATTGAGGATGAAAATGAGTTAACTTTCAAAACTTGGATTAAAAACGATCAGCAAGGTTGTCGGGAATGTTGGTTGCGATGAGCTCCATAAATGCATGCTCCGAATAAATGTGTCACGCTTCACGTGATTATCAAAGGTCAGATGATGAAAGTGTTCTCTCGTCCTACTTGCACCCAAGCCACTGCGCATTGGTTAAACCATCTAACTGATTAACCTTCAACGATCGTTGCTCTCGGGACAGTAACTTTAAAGAGGTACGCTGTCGTGATTTCCGATCACGATTTCAGTCAGATTAGTGGGAATCTTGAGCGTAATTCCCATTGTGATGGCTAACTGATTGGTTAGTTATTTCACGTCGGGTGGGGCGAACGTGGTGACCCAGAAAAATATTCATAGTTGGCTACGAAAATACGGGTAGCAGGCATTGGACTATGATGCTCTTGTCCGACAAACGATAAATGCAGCAATATATTTATACACCCGAACTGCATGATTCTGTTCCCTCTTGAACGGTTTAGCTTATCTGCATAGAACCCTCGCTTCGGTTCCGTCACATACATGATCGCTCCACCTCGGCAATTACACTAAACTCACGAGCGTGAGGGATTGGGCTCGAAAGCGTGAAACTGATAAGATTTCCTACGTGGCCAACACTTTTCAACTGAACCTTCTCGGGGTTTATGGCCCGTGAAGTGTTTGACCCAGCAGATTTTATTTCAAGAGTCAATGTTGACTTCATCGACTCTGTGGTCCATTCGAGTCGTAAGAACTGAGTAAGGCGTAAAATCCAAATTGAGCAAAAGCGTGCTTGCCGTTGACTGGTTCTAACTCACCTCAGAACTCGTTGATTTGCTGGACGTGCTGGCTTCGGAAAAAGGCAAAACCGTAGCTACAATTTTTCCCGTGTTTTTATTTTCGACGTCGAAAGAACTTTCAGATTTGTTGTGAGCCAATGTTCGCGACTGAAAACCAATAAAGGACAAAATGACGTAAATAAATGTTGTCTAGCCTCTCAGAAGACTGATCAAATTGGGAAGTTTCGGGAGTCATTTTCCACTAGTTTCAGATTATGAAACTTTGAAGATCGTTTTTAAATAAATTGCCGGAATTTACGCAAGCATAAATTATCAGGCTAACAAATTTGGCAACAAGTCATGTACAAAATTGAATTTAATTCCAGGAAACAAGGAATTCGAGGACCTGGGAGAGCAAAAGACCTCACAACACAATACCAACAGAACTCCACAGAACATTATGGTATCATACAGATACGGAATTGTCTGTAAACAAACAGCGTGGGGTTCATAATGAGTCTTTTGGGACAAAAAGGGGGATTTGAAAATGGGTCTTTGAGATTTTAAGAGACTTGGAGTGTGGGGTATGTTTTGTATACCTTGTGGATACCTACCAATGAAAAACAAGAAAAGGAATGGGTAAATAGGGAAGAGGCAAATGTTAAAGAGGAGGGAAACGTTTTGAAACAAAAAATTGAAACATAGGAAATGGTCACAAACGAGTTGAAGCATACTGGAGAATTGATATGGTAGTAGGGCGTAAACCAACCCTAATAAACACCGTCATCTATAATACTTGATTTCACACGACCAAAGAACGAAGGTTTTCCTAATTGTGCGAACCCACTCCGTTTATACTTATTATAGTGAATTACTGGCCAACGTGTAACTGGTGCTACTTCCAATCACGGGCTTGAGAGTGATCTTTAGTCGGGGAAGACTGCCCTGCTACCAGCTGGTCATTTCGTATTTGTTTTAACGCGGTGATCCCTCCGACCAGACAAAGAGAAAACACCGTTGGCAGGCGGTAGAACAAGATGGTCATCTTTTTAAAAGGTCTGTTACAGCTTACGACCTCGATCCTGACTCACCATCGTGGCTTCGTGGCACATTGCGGCTATCGTTGACTCGAGCCCTTCTATTCTCGCTTCGTAATGCCTGAGTAGGGCGAGGGCCTGTTGGAGGCAAATCCTTTCAGAGACAGTTCCTGCTGCTTGGCACATGCTTAGCAAACGGCTCTTCACGTCCCGATCGCATCTTGCCTCCTGTAAAAGAGAGAAAAGAATAGTTATCATTGTGAATGGAGCACGCATTTTGTGAAGGTTATGCACGCAGGAATACCATAAGCCTTCTGTTAAAAGATCATCTGTACGCGTATTAACATGAAGGAGATGAACGGATACGCATATAACCGAAGTTGCAGACAAGTTCAAAGGTTCAAAGAGGTATATTCGTATTTTTAGACCGTGTCGACCATGAAAAGTTGTTTTTTTTCTCCAAACTTTTTCTAAATCGAAAAAGTTCGTTCGCCGACCAAAAAAGGCCTTAGAAACGCTCCGAATTTTGTGCACATAGACACAGACAATTGCTCACAATCGGTAGATAACAGAGCGGAATTCCCCTTGTCCTTACAGCCTCGGTGAATCAGAAAATATCTGTCGGAATTTATGAGCTACTGTTTTTCTCGGTCTTCTTCTCTTTTATCGTAACACCGATAAAGAAGTAGAGAGGGAGGCTCAATGAAGGATGAGGCTGGCGGGGAGCCAAGTCGTGAAGTGGCGTATCCTGCCAGAATCCTTCGCAGGATTCGTTATTACATGTGTGTTTCCCTCGATAGTTACGGCGCAAGAGTAACGCAATAGTCAAATGAAAACTAATAAACAACTTTTTTTTACAAGTCTTCAGATTTCGGATAAGGCATGTTAAAAGTCAAAAAGGTCTTCATCAAGACGTCGAAATTTTCATCAATTTCCAAACTCTGGACTTTTCCCGGACTCCTACGACACCATTAGGATTCTGCTGTGTTAGATATTGTATAAGTTGCAGGACGCGAATATTCTGACCCTGAAAACAACCGCGGTTGATGGTGAGTCAAGGCCTACTATAAATCGCCGTCTTCAGGAACATTGAGCTCGTAGCTCTATTTTAATTTTCTCTACCTACCACCTGCGACAGATAATTTGACGTCATAGCCCGATGATAAAAACGCATGTCGCCAAATCAAATGTCATCGCCCACGTGGCAACTCGATCGAATCAAATAAATCTCGTCACTACCGAGTTCAAGGCTTATAACTTAGGAAAAAAGGAAACCAACATTTTGTTTCCAAAAGAACTATTCATTTTCAAAATGTCCTTGACCATGCTGATTTGCGTATCAAAATTCAATCCCCAATTCAGTGAATAACGGTACCTCACATGCTCAATTCCCAGCCTCCGTTAGTGGTAATCAGATCAAAATCCATACAGTTTGTTATTATTCCCGTTCATTCACCAGTCTTGCTACGTTAGTTATTCATCTCACAAAGTCAAATACCTATCCGTCTAAGTTTAGGAAACCTTCAGTTGCCTACAGTTGTCTGCTATAGCACAGTGCCAAGGCAACAACTGCTGTTGTAGTTCTTTGCATTTTTGTGTCTCAAATTAGGCGGGCTGTGACATCACTGTTCAGTGTGGTAAGCTTTTTGACAAATCCATCATTCACATATTTCTGTCTGATTTTTCCTTTTCATAATTATTAACATAATTGGAAAACAAAAATTGACTTATTTCAAACCTAAAGGTCAACTTGGGGTTAGGTTATGTAAAACCACCAGGCCCGCACAGCAGGTTGGTCACCCCTCACAGGGTTTGACATTGCCAAAACCATCCTCACAGGGTTTGACATTGCCAAAACCACCCCTCACAGGGTTCGACATTGCCAAAACCACCCCTCACAGGGTTTGGCATTGCCAAAACCACCCCTCACAGGGTTTGACATTGCCAAAACCACCCTCCTGAGCCACCAAGTGTATCAATTGTCCGTCAGGGAGTTGCCAAATCGGTTGATGGCTTTTACATTCTGTAATCACATACTTGATTGTGGTTACATTATATATTGTACTACAAGGTGTTTCTAAGAGCTGCCTTTTAGCCCTTTGTAGCTCTGTTAACGCATGACAAACGTGTCATAAGTTGTAATAGTTCACCTCAAACCAATGGTTCTCGAGTTATTGACAGATAACTCGAATGTTACCTGTTTTCTGCTAATTGCCGCTAGGATGTCGCTTCAAAATTAAGGAGTCTTTGGTCCATGTTCATCCGCAGCTACCTTCAAATATCGCCTTTCAAAATGTTCAGACTTTCTTGGAGGTTTAATCTGGCCAGCCAAATTGATTTACGCTTCTTGTGTGACTTTCCGCTTTTTAGCACCTAACTCCTAAACTAGACGCCGATTGAATACTAGAAAAAAAAAATTAAAACTGTACATTTAAATTAATAGAAAAGCGACGATATGCACGGGTGTCAGTTAATGTGGTGCATTTTCAAATTTCTTTATCTTGTGCCTGTCTTACGCTACTAACTGAAGTGATTCCAACGTTCAAAAATAGCTTAAAACTTATATCTTCTCAATTTGTTTAAATTCACGAATAAATTCTTGTCTTTTTTTCTACTAAAGAAATATTTATATGAAATGTCTTACGAAAGACTAACACGAAGCATTTGCAACACTGCATTTTATTTTTTTCTCTAGACTATAGCAGGCTTGATCATACTTATTCTGCTAACAAATTTTTAACTTTTTTTTTCTCTAGATTTTTATTACTAAAAATGGTCGGCATGGACTTATAATTACGGTGTATGTTGGGTTCAAATGATTTTTAAATGTTTTTTATTTGGTATTTTTAAATTTTTGCTGGTTAATTACTTTTGTCTCGATTACTTAGTAGTAATCGTCTGATTGTTTTATGAAGGTTTTACTCTAGGAAAATCGAACTGGTGTTGCAAATGCGTTGTGGCTGGCTTAATACTCCTTTTCTATCGTTTTGTGCTATTTTCAAATCTCGTTGATACGAGTATAATTTCATTAAAAATGAAAACTTGGGTTTTCATTATCACAAGTTATATTTGAGGAGATATTTATTTTATGCTCTTTTGAAACAATTTGAGCTCATCTCATCAGTTAATCACATTTATCTAACTAAATTCTCTTCTCTTGAACAGAGTCGAGCACCAATTTCGGCCAAATTGGTCGCCAACATGCTCTCTGTCGCCGGCGCCGACCACATCATAACGATGGATCTCCACGCTTCTCAGATCCAAGGCTTTTTCGACATTCCAGTTGACAATTTGTACGCCGAGCCGGCTGTTCTCAAGTGGATCAAAGAGAACATTCCCGAATGGCGGAACAGTATTATTGTGTCGCCGGACGCTGGTGGTGCTAAAAGGTGAGCGCTCAAGTATACTTAACACCAATGGGGTATATGCAATTTTTGATTGGTTATTCATAGGAGCAGGAATATAGAGGAAACAGTGAGTGTGAGTCCCAGACTCATTCCAATAGATTCAGCGTCCAAAATTTAGTTGAAAATGATACCCCACACACCTAGGTACCAGAAATCTCGAAAACCCACTTTTGAAATATGATATAACCATTTTGACCCATAACCCCCGTGGCACCAATCGTTCCGGGACCCGTCTTATTGGATTCAGCGCCCAAATTTAGTAGAAAATGATACCACACACACCTAGGAAAAGAAACTCGAAATCCACCTTTCAATAGTAGATAAATACCATTTTGACCCATACCACCCCAGTAGCATCAATTGATCGGGACCCATATAAATAAATCCACGTCCAAAATTAGTGGTGACAATACCTAAACCCTCCTAGATAGCCCTAAAAATCTTGAATATTGATATCAAACACATCTTACCTATACCCTCCTCAAATTTGGACCAATCTGAAAAGTTTCGAGGAACATGTAGATCCACAAAGAGGTACCTGACCAATATTTCATTTTTTGACAATTTTCATTATTTTTTTTCTCTTGGAACTTTACAGCCCGATTAAATCAAATTTGAGGAGGGTTTGGGTAAACATTTATTTTTTGAATCTCAAACTTGGGGAATTTTGAGAACCAGGCATGTGGGGTATCATTTTCCACTAAATTTTGGACGCTGAATCCAATTAGATGGGTCCCAAACCGATTGGGGCCCCCTAGGGATGCGTACAAGTCAAAATTGTACGTACATGCTCAAATGCTCGAATGCTTTCAAAAGTGAGTTTTTGAGATTTTTGGCTACCTACTCGTGTGGGGTATCATTTTCCACTAATGTGGGATGCGGAATCAATTGAATGAGTTCGGACACTCAACATTTTCATATTTTCCCCATAATCTTGCTCCAGGGAATAATCAACCAAGTAAGGCACAATTTATTTAGCTAATTGCCAATTTTGGTGACGTAATAAGGCGCTCGTCAGGTTTTCTAACAGCAATGTTTGGTCTCAACCTTTGCCCAGGCTAATCTTGAGATAACATTTTATTTTTTTTCAGAGTCACGTCTATCGCTGATCGACTCAACGTCGAGTTCGCTCTTATCCACAAAGAGCGAAAAAAGGCCAACGAAGTCGCTTCCATGGTGTTGGTTGGAGATGTCAAAGACAGGGTGGCTATTCTCGTTGATGACATGGCTGACACCTGCGGAACAATCTGCCACGCTGCTGAAAAGTAATGGCAATCAAATTTGGTGGTTTAATTTTGTATTAGATTCGTCATAGTTATTTCTTTACTATAAAAACTTTCTTCAGGTTGATGGACGCTGGTGCGACGAAAACGTACGCCATTCTGACTCACGGTATTTTCTCGGGTCCTGCTATTTCCCGAATCAACGCCGCCTGTTTTGAAGCTGTTGTCGTGACAAATACCATACCCCAAGACGCTCATATGAAGGATTGCCCTAAAGTCAGGGTGAGTATGCTCGGTTGTGATGTTTTGGCATTAGTACTATTGCTGTTGATCTGTAGAAATATAGCTTTTTCAAGTGGAATTGACGATTGTTAGGGTTCAGCCTTGGTCGCGGAGTAGACAATACCTGTTGTGGATCGGTCTAATATTTTATTTAAAAAAAAAAAAAAAAAAAACCTGGAAATTCTTTTACAGGGGTTGGTTATTCCTCGGACCAGGCGCATGGAGACTCATTTCTTTAACATGGAAAATGGGGGAAACAGTGGTGTGGCGGGTCCTGGACCCATTCCAATCGATTCAGGGTACAAAATTTAGTGCAAAATGATACCCCACTCTCCTAGGTACCAGTAATCTCGAAAACACATTCGAAATGGTAGATAGTATACATTTTGACCCATACTCCATTTAGAGGGTGCCATTCGTTCCCGGACCCATTTCATTGGAGTTGGCGTCCAAAATTTAGCGGAAAACGTACCCCACACGCCAGAAATCCCGAAAACACATATTCAAATTGTTTAAATAGATACCCCTTTTGACCCATAACATCTTCCGGTGGGTGCCAATCGTTCCGGGACCAGTCCTACTAGATTCAGCACCCAAAAGTTAGTGGAAAATGATACCCTACATGCCTAAACCGCCAAAAATCTCGAAAATCCTTTCTTCGAAGTACAGATTTTGACCTCTCCCCTTCCCCTCCAAATTTGGTCCAATCGGGCTGAAAAGTTTCGACGCCCTGATTTTGATCTAGAGACCTTGAAACACCCAGAATGAATTATTAGGCCGAATTGGAGAGATGGACTGTTTGCATACAAATATGGGTTGATTATTCAAGGAATAACCAACCAAAACGTGATTTTTCTTAAGGGAATAGCATCATTTTCGGCGGTTATCAGTATTATTGGTTTATTGTCAAGTCAACATAAAATACGTCTAGATTGGTGGATCTTGAATACCGGCTTTGAAGTTTTGTCAACCGAGAACGGCTTGCTGATGAAGGGAATCGACTTCATTGAAGCAAAGGAGCTGACGCAGCGCTATCGTGTTTCCTCTCCTTACAATATGGAATTCAACGCCTTTGAAAAACTATGAGGCATTGACGTTGTAAAGGATCTCGTCAAAATCGTGTCGACAGTTCAGGAAAAAATTAGTGCCTTGGAAAACCGTGTACGCTTGATGGAAAACGCGTCACAAAAGGTCACAAACGGACAGAAAAATTAGCGAAAAAAAATAATAGAACCCGAGAAACAGGGAAACATCAGCCTCGACAATGTGCATGAATCTGATATGGATCGTGGCTACGATCTTATAATTAAGGTGGCAGAAATATTCCAAAACATGATGGGCCTCAACCTCAAGCTGGAAGATATCAGGTTCGTGATTGGAGTTGGCTGACAAAATTTTGTTACCAATGGAACCAGACGTTTGAGGGTAAAATTCTACAGTGACGACGCTAAAGACGCTGTGTGAGGTTTTGACCTGCTGAAAAATACGCCGTTAATGCGTCTTCAAATTTCACGTCAACCGTGGACTTTGCTAAAGGTCAACACGCGGTGATAAAAGACCATTTTTACATAAATGGGAAGAAATTGATTGAAGTAGACACCTTAACTTCGTCTGAAGCAAACAGTGAGAAGTTATCAGAACGTTAACAACCCCCTCAAGAAATGGAATTAAGAGTAACGGAGAAATAGGAGCATATTCCGATTCGCCCCAAAATTTTTGTGGGCGTTTCAATGTGTCAGGATCAAAATAAGGACATGTCCGTCGGCCGAACGCCGTCCACGCCGATTTTGGTAGTAGACAATTTTGGTCAGACCCATTTTTGGTTTCGAAACTTTTGAGCCCAATCGGACCAAATTTAGGGGAGTTATGGGCCAAAATGTGTATTTTCGGAGGAGTGAGAAAAATGTTCTTTGTTTCAGCATATTTTTGGATACAACAGGGAATGTGAGGAGGGGTGGGAAGGCAAAGTGAGAAAGGAAAGCACGTAATGTGAGAAAGAGGAGAGAAGTGGAGGAGTGAGCAGAGATGATAGGGGGAATACATAATGGGGAGGGAAAGTGAAAAAAGAAGACAAGGGAAAGGAAAAAAAAAAGTGGGGGTAAGATATAGATAATTAGAAGTGGCAAAGCGTGCGATTAGCGGCGCGGGGGTTATGCTAGGGGGGCTCAGCGAGAGGGGTAAACGGGGACGATGAGTGTGATGTAGAAGGAAAAGGAGGGACGGTGCGAATAGGAGCGAATGGGTGGGAATAGTACGACGAGCGAGAAAGGGGGAAAAGGAGAAGTGAGGGAAGATTTGGGAGGCCGTGGAGGTGGAGGCTTAGGGGGTGAGGGGAAGGGGTGGGAAGGGGGAGGGAGGACCAGGGGATGTGAACGAAGTGGCGGGTTAGATTGAGAGTTTGTGCTTAAAGGCGAGCAAGAGGGAGCGGGACATAGACATTGGCGTGTGTAAGGACGAGGGTAAAAACGAACAAACAGGGTAGACGGGTCGGAAAGATGAAAGGAACGGTTACTGTGGTAAAACAGAGGGCAGGAACGTTCGCAATAAGCGTAGAAAACAGAGTGGGAAAGCGTGGCAAATAGAAAGTGGACAGGCAAACAGGGGTATTGGAGATAGGTAATATGGTGTGGTAACGGAAATAAGGAGCGGAGGGAATAGCAATAGAGGACCAAGTGCGGAACAGGGGGTGAAGGTGAAAAGAAGACAGAAAAAGTATAGGGGCCAAAAAAAGTGGGAAAAAGAAGGGTAACTAGAGAAAAAAGATTAACGCCGGTGATAGCTTTTGGAAGAGCGTGGAGAGCCGGGAATAGAAAAATAATGAAAAAGGTGGCAGGGGCAAAGAAGAAGGGGGGGGAGGGAAAAATTGCTGGGAAACGTGTAGCGGAGAAGCAGATAGCGACATTTGTGGGGAAAAAAAGTTGGAGAAGGGCGAAACGAGGGAGGGGTGGACGTTGGATAACAGGATCAGGTTAGGCGAGGAGAGGGGAAGAGTAAGGTGAGGCGGAGACTGAAGAGGGGAGCGGTGTATAAGGCACATAGAGGGAAGTGGATTCTAAGAAAAAGGTAGTTGATACGCGAAGAAAGCAAAGAAGGGAAATCTAATAGCATATGGAATAGGGAGCCGAATGCATAGAAAAAAGAAGGGAGAGGGAAAGAGGACAATCTAGGCATGGTGGTATTTTCCACTAATTTTGGACGCGAATCCATGAAAGTGCCCAAAACGATGGCACCCACTGGAAGATGATTGGTCAAAATGGGTATATTACCATTTTGATATGTGTTTTCGGAGATTTCTGGAACCTGGGCGTGAGGGTACATTTCCCACTAAATTTTGGACCTGTCGATGGAATGGGTGGGACCCCCACCCACTGTTTCCATTTCCCCCATGTTGAAGAAATGAGTCTCCATGCGCCTGGTCCGAGGAAAAAAAATAACCACCCGTTTGTATAGATTTGGCAGAGTTTTGATATGTGTTCTCGAGATTATCTGGTACCTAGGACGTGTGGGTATGCATTTTCCACTAAATTTGGACTCTGAATCGCTTGGGATGGGTCTCCATGCGCCCTTTTCCTAGGAATACTGTTCTGATCTAGTACGATGTGAGTACATTCGGGAGGTGAACATTAATAACTCTTTTATTTTGTTATATCACACAAAATACTTGGCCTCTTGGCAACCACTCATGGTGCCACCAC
>CM034000.1:8272194-8287866 GCA_019603395.1 Cyrtorhinus lividipennis
AACAAAAAGGGTTTGGGATGATTGGGTGTATCTTACAACAGAATGCGTCTTGCACAGAATTTGCGCGAGCTTTTTCTCGCACCTATTCAGTTTGGGCCTGACATGCTAGCCGCGCTCTTGCATTTGCAGTTGCTGCAGATGTAAATTATGCACATTCGGACGCCATAAGAGGAGTTGCCCTGTCATCTAGACATCACAGAGTTTTATTATATTTCAGACATGGGCAAACTGAGGCAATACATATTTTTTATTCAATTGATATTACCATTTTTCTTCTCTGTCAATATATTGCTGCGATGACCGCTAAAATATAGGATAATACTCGTACAATTCACTGGGTGGAGGCGAGTAACAACATAATAAAGCCGCTTACGAGAGAAAAATTACGGAAAATTCGGGCTGAAGCAATCCTTGTTCGAAAAGGGGTTTTGCGGGCATTTATAACGGGAAAAAGCAAAACCACCTGCTCATTTTGCACGTGACAGAGACATTCATATTTTAATTGCTGTTGAAAAACGAATTTTCTTCTTCTTCCTCTTCTTCATCCTTTTTATGAAGAACATAACATTTATATTAATATATATTTAATACATTGACAAGATAGTGAGAACACGATGAAATGGCGGAAAGAAACAAATTTCAGGCGCTCATCATGAAATATTCATCGTTGTTCACAAGGATTTGTTTTTAGCATACCACAAGTTGTTTGATCTTGGCAAGGCATCTTTATCTATGTTGTACCGGACGTTTCCACTTTGATCTGATAAGCGCCAAAACTACGACTCACAACGAAAACGAACTTCAAAAGCCTTTTAACTGTCCGGAAACAGCTTGACGTCTTTACGAAGAAGGCTATTTTTACTAGCAAGACTGCACGCTTCATTCGCTGTCAGAAAGATTGTGGTAGTGAGTGTTGGTTGCCTCTAAACTACCCTTTCTTCTGTGATCTCAGTCGGTCGTGGGAGTCTCCACAATGGACGAAATGTTGGCCCCCCTGCGTTGGGTACCATTTTTGAGCTACATTGTTGTAATTACATTCAGTTATAGCCTATACATAGGGAAATCCTAGCTTAAAAAGGAAGAGAAAACTGAAATTCTGACTTTTATTAATGTTCGAGGTCGATTTCAACGACCAGCCCAATGTTCCGATGTTATCAATATCGTTTTTTGGCTGAAGGAATTGGTCATAGAATCTTGTATTTTGGTCGAAAAACTCCTTCTAGGGTCTAGTTTGTTCTCGAAACATTCAGCTCAATATCCCAATACGGAGGCTGGTAAAAGTGTGTATTTTGAGAGTGGCTTTTTGTGATTTTTGAGGGTACAGGCGTGAAGAGTATCGTTGTTCACTACGTTTTGGATGTCCAATCGACTGAAATATGACCTAAAGCGATTGCCTCACACTGGAAGTAGGTAGTTAACGGGTCATGTTAGTCATTGGAAAATAGTACTTTTTTCTTGGAAAAAAGTTTGGTCCATTTCTTCTCCTGAAATAGGTATCATTTACCCTGAGACGTCAAGATTCACTTCCAAATTTGAGCGATACTCTATTGTAGAATCATGCGCAGCGCTTTTATTCTAAGCTCACCAACTGCATTCGAATCCGGAGTAAAGAGTAACTACAAGAGTAATACAAACATCCTGACTTGGCACGCGAAAAATGCACTTTGAGGCGTGCACTCCTGACAAAAGATAAACGACTATCCTTGAGCTGCCAAAGAGTGAATTACAGACAGTGTATTACGGCTCCAACTGTACAATTAATCTCATTATGAAATCCCTGGTTGTTGGAGTGAAAAAAAATTCGTACAACTTGAAAGCGTTTAATCGTGACACGCCTTTTCTTAATAAACGTTCCCGTTTAATCATATTGTCGAAACCTCGACGAAGGAAAAAACTCCCAAGTCCAATAAAAAGAAAATCATTTGTCGAAGGCCGTCGGAAAGTTGACCCAACCCAATGACCTCCTGTTAGCATTGGCGTGGGAGAATGAGGCGTAACGAACTGGAGGTGCAAGGATCACGGACAGGAGCGAGGACGCGTTACAGAATATATCCAGCACAGAGTCAAGCCCACGGATGTTGATCTTCAAGTTCTTTCCAAGCCCGGTGGAACCGTTTAGGCAGGAAAAAACAATGGCATCTCTTTTTGAGTTCGTACTTGTGCCAACCTACTGAAACTCACTCATTTCAGAGTCCGTTGGTTAAATATTCTTGGATTAATCAACCTATGTTTTCATGCCAGAAGTCGATCTCTTTATGAACCGCGTACGGCGGACGGACATTTTGACTATTTCATGTAGAAATCTTGGAGCGAAGAATGCCCAATTTCGGGCGAATTTTTGAAATTTACTTCTGGCATGTGAACGCAGGTTGATAATTTAATGAATGATATACCAAAAAAA
Source organism: Cyrtorhinus lividipennis (assembly GCA_019603395.1). Lineage (NCBI taxonomy): Eukaryota > Metazoa > Arthropoda > Insecta > Hemiptera > Miridae > Cyrtorhinus > Cyrtorhinus lividipennis. The sequence goes on from CM034000.1 coordinate 8,274,596, forward strand.
CGAAAAGGAATTGTCTTCCGCCGTCTCCACCTTTTTGGTAGTAAAAAGTTTCTAAAAAGTGACATTTTGAAAGTTTTTGAAAACTTGTCAGCTCCAATCTGTCCTTAAAACTAATCAGGTCAACGCAAATTTGGAATAGTGCGGGTGCAAATGTGTTTTTTCAAACTCAATTTTCGGGATTTTTCGGGAACTAGGCATGTTAGGTGTCATTTCATCAAGCTCTTATTTTGAGATGTGTCCTGGTCCGATTTTGAAAGTGTGTTTTCAAGATTTCGGGGGCCTAGGCGTGGGGGTATCTTTTTCCACAACATTTTGGACGCTGAATCGAGTTGAATGAGTCCTGGATGTTCAGTAAAAATTAGATCGGAGAAAAATAAAGAACGCAGTGGATGATTCTGAACATAAGTTGTAAAAATAATAGATAGTATAAAATGAAATTAATGCGTTTTTAACCTTTGAATCGATTCTTCGTTCCTGAAGGACAATAGGGCTTAGATGACGAATTGTAGTTCAAAAATAATGAAACAAATAGATATTATTCTAGAAAATAAACGAAATGAAATGATAAAGAAAATAATATGCTGTATGAAAGGAAAATTCCTATGGAGCTCCGGTACATGAAATACCAAGGAAACAAAAGAAAATGAAAATAGACTTAGTTTCGGATGATAACTGGGAGTCGAAGTCAGTGATGGCGGTGAATCGGTTCGGCGGTATAGAGGGAAGTATTCGACGGGGGAGCGAGCGGCCGATGATCCAGCTGTACGGCCAGAAAGAGGATCTGGTGGGTACGAATGATGGGGTGACGAAATCCCGAAATTTACCCCTGTTCAAGGGTGTTAGATGGCGTCGAAATTGTTGAGTCGCCTTTGACGAAATTAGGTTGTCGCTGGCGAAGAACAGCGCGAATTTTAACTTGTCCTCCGTTGAATTAGCTGCAACGAGGGGCTTGCAAATTTATAGTTCGGCTGGTCGATTCACACTATCTTCCGTTCTCTTTGTTCTTGCCTGGAGCGATGAGCCCCCACTCCCCACAGCTCGGGGTTGATGGTTCCAACGGTGACGATTGTACGGCGACTGGCGGCGTTCTTTGGACCCCAGGCTCCAATATTCGTTGGCGTTGGCGAACGTTCACCGACCTTGCTATGCTACCAGTCCTTCGTCAACAATTCACCATCAACCCACAATAAAATAGAATAACCGACCTTGTCGGAACATGCCGCCCACCTAAATTTGTATGGCGAATTTAAGATGGCTGAGGGACTGTCACCAGTGGGCCGCCCACCAAGAAGTGTCCTGGGGACAAGTAGTCTGTCCCCTCTGGGCTCGATGACGATGAGCAGAGGGGCTGTGAATTTGGATGGCTGCTATCCTGTAGACAAGTGTCGTCCCTCCGAGATGGGATATGGTCCCCAACTACCTTGCACAGAAGTCCCTTCACATACTTGACCCCAACCTCCCCACAGACCTCCTATGTGGGGTGTCAGTGGAGGGTTGAAGTGCCAGGTTGTGTGCATCCTCCCAGCACTGTTGATGTGATAGGTTGGGAGATTGCCCATCAATGGAGTTCGTGCCTTTGATCGGTAGCCTGTGACGCACTTGAAGCTCTTTGGCGGATTATTTGATGGAGAGAAGGCACCCAATACATCTTTTGTAAGATGGTCTGAAGTAGGTTGGGGCCTGGATGTAGGTAAGCCTTGTGATAATAGTCCACTATTAGATTTGTGAGGTGGGCATTGGCAGGCATGAGGATGGGGAACTTCTGTCGAACACAGTTAGCCCTGCGTATTGTTCCGTCCACTCTGACAAGGCCCTGGGGATTGAAAAATGGTTGCAGGTTTGCGAAATCTTTAGCCACAAAGCTGAACTGGGGCCCTTGAAAGAAGTGGTGGTCCTGAACCCATTTCACACAAGACTCCAAGGCTAAGTCCACCTCAGGCAAGTTTAGCGGACAAACATGCTTGGGGCAACTGCAACAACCCTCATTTTCACATTCTAGGTCCACCTTTTCATCCATGCTACAATTTCCACGATCTTTAGAAAGGTTGAGAGTCTTTTCATCCAGGGAATCCAAGAGCTCAAAGGTTTGTAGTTTGTAGGTAGGTGTAGGTGCTGGCACAATAGCACTGTCTGTATGAAAGGTGGGAGGACTGAGTGGTGCAGGCAAGGAGTTGAAGAAATCCTGATTTGACCTCTGGCAGCAGGGTAAATCATCGTCTGTAGTTGTTGCAAAGAGAGAGGGGAGCATCTATAGCTATAGATGCTACGCCTATCAACGCCATCAACCTTCCCAAGCACTACATAACACATATTGTGAGAACAGGCTTGCCTGAGAGCCTTCTATTGGGATGATGGAACCTGTCATGATTTGAGCAAACAGGTTGCGCCCAGAGGAAATTACGGATGTGGTATCCAAAACGTAGGATCGGCCAACTCAAACCGGAGCAGCGGCTCACAAAATTGGAGCAAGCGTTCGAGATGGGAGGTACGACGTGATGTTGGAGACAACTATTGCCTCTGTTCGAAGTTGAAGAGCCTGCTGGTTTCTTGGTCGGAGAATGCAGGATGTCTTGCCTCTGGTCCCCTCAAATGGTGTCTGCCCATTCCCGAAATACGTTTTGTATACTCTGCATTGTCAGTCCCAACCGGTTCAAACACTTCTGAGTCATGAACGAGTTCTGGCTTCCACTGTCGATGACACCCGTACTGCTTGAAACTCTCCTCTGGCGTCAAGAAATTCAGCAATTGCCGTACCGAGTATGACTTGTCCTTCTTCTTGTGATGTGGATTGAGGGAGTTTGAATTCCCAGCAGCAGAAACAGCTTGACTGCTAGGCGTTGCAATACAGAGGAGCCGGACTGATGCAGGCTAGAATGATGACGCTCTGAACAGAACCGGCATTTCCAGGATGACAAACAGTCTCCAGTGGTGATTGTAGTTGAGACAATTCACACATCCCTTCCATCCGGCAATCATCTTCCATCGGTCATTTGCGGCTGCCAGGTGAAACCTTTCACAACTGAGCAGGTGATGGCTGAGATTCTTGCAGATGAAGCAGGGCGGGTAGTTGTGTTTGTTGATTTAGATCACTGCATGGGGATGACTTTCTAGCAGGCAGCGTTGCACCTGTTTGGCTGACTTGCTCTTCATGTAGGTTTTCTCTTCTTGGGAAAGTAGGTTTGTATAGCTGGGTTTCGGAAAATTCTTGGGCTGTGGTGGTCGCTGCTGGCGTGTCAGGTTCTTTGTTGACTGGTTGTTGGAAAAGCCCGCCGAGCTCGTCCCTGTATTAGCTAGAAGGAGTGACGTCGATCGCTCTCGGACAAACTTGATGAGAGGTCTGCAGTCGGAAAATCCTCATATGGTGGGCATTTCGAAAAGCTCCCGTGTGGCTGGATCGAGTGCTCTAACTGACAGATAAAACAGAATGTAGTCACTCTGATTGGGAATGTTCAGCAGCTTTAGACCAGCAAACACTGTCTCCCACAGTAGCCAAAAACATTTTAAGCGTCTCAGTGCTGGCTTTGCCGTTAGGTGGTCTTGATGAGAGAATTTTGTCTAGGAAGGTTGACGCTAGGAGTCGCTTATTATCGTACTCATCCTTCACAACCTTTCAAGCTATATCGTAACTAGCGTCACAAATGTTGAGATGACTGATTAGACTGAAAGCGGGCCAGTAAGGGATGAGCGCAAGGAATGGAGTTTACTCACTTTCGGCATGGATTCGTCTGACTCAACCAATGATACAAATGTGTCTCGGAAAGCTAGCCATTGCGAATATGTCCCGTGAAGGTTGGGAGACTCAACTTTGGTAGACTTCTGGCGATTTTAGTCTCGCTCATCATGGTCAAGTCCCGAGTCTTGCTACTCTCATCCATATGCATCTGTAATAGCTGAGCGTGTTTATTAGCGGCAAAATATGATTCCTGGCACTTGCGATTTTCTAAATCAGCCGTAGACGGAATATTTACTACACCCTCTTCATCCTGTAGGGCCTCCAACTGTTGCCAAAGCTCCTCATGTTTAGCGAGGCCGACTCGAGGCTCTTCAGCATACCGCGAAAAAATGCCACGGTTTCTCTGTCCGAGGGAGCCGCTGTAGCTTGCCTACCCCAGTCGCGAGTTGAGGTAATAGTGGCAGCGGTATCCGCAAGTCTCCTTCTGAGAGGCGCCGCAATTTTTTCAAAGTTCTTTGCCATAATTTAGTACCTAGGAAAAGATGAGTGAAACCCAAGAGGATATAGCTAAAGAGAGGATTTTTTAAAATATAGGAGTAATTAAGCTAGGATATTGAGGAAGCTGATAGTTTGGGAATTAGGAAGCAAATTCTGTTTAGATCGCCCCTACGGTAAACCACAATATTTCGATGAGAGCGATATTGGGTAAGTTAGAAACAGTTCAAACTATAAGCCAAGGTACCGAGAAAACAAAACAAAAGAGTCATAGTATGAGAAAATGAAAACAAATAGAAAGGGGAAAATATATGAATAGAAATGCAAAAGCAAAATCGGTTAGTTACCTATCCGACTCAGAAAAATTAAGTTATGCTACCTACCTATAATAGTAGCGATAATATCTCCGAGGAGTACGCTGGAATAGAAGAAGATAAAGAACAAAAAGAAAAATGTAGATAACGATAAATAAAAATGTCCTTCAGAAAACCACGTTCTGCTACCATAAATTATGTTCAGTAAAAATTAGATCGGAGAAAAATAAAGAACGCAGTGGATGATTCTGAACATAAGTTGTAAAATAATAGATAGGAATAAAATGAAATTAATGCGTTTTTAACCTTTGAATCGATTCTTCGTTCTGAAGGACAATAGGGCTTAGATGACGAATTGTAGTTCAAAAATAAATGAAAACCAATAGATATTTATTCTAGAAAATAAACGAAATGAAATGATAAAGAAAATAATATGCTGTATGAAAGGAAAATTCCCTATGGAGCTCCGGTACAATGAAATACCAAGGAAACAAAAGAAAATGAAAATAGACTTAGTTTCGGATGATAACTGGGAGTCGAAGTCAGTGATGGCGGTTGAATCGCGTTCGGCGGTATAGAGGGAAGTATTCGACGGGGGAGCGAGCGGCCGATGATCCAGCTGTACGGCCAGAAAGAGGATCTGGTGGCGTACGAATGATGGGGTGACGAAATCCCGAAATTTACCCCTGTTCAAGGGTGTTAGATGGCGTCGAAATTGTTGAGTGCCTTTGACGAAATTAGGTTGTCGCTGGAAGAACAGCGCGAATTTAACTGTTTCCCTCCGTTGAATTAGTGCAAAGAGGGGCTTGCAAATTTTAGTTCGGCTGGTCGATTCACACTATCTTCCGTTCTCTTTGTTCTTGCCTGGAGCGATGAGCCCCCACTCCCCACAGCTCGGTGTTGATGGTTCCAACGTGAAGATGACGGCGACTGGCGGCGTTCTTTGGACCCCAGGCTCCAATATTCGTTGGCGTTGGCGAACGTTCACCGACCTTGCTATGCTACCAGTCCTTCGTCAACAATTCACCATCAACCCACAATAAAATAGAATAACCGACCTTGTCGGAACACTGGACACACACTGTTTTCCTTATACTCTCGCTTAAAACTAGCTTTGAAACTATTGCAGTACAATTTGCAGCTTTATTAGTCGTAACAGCCCGTTTCCCTTCTAACAACCTCTCTTCATCACAAAAAGCAGTACACATTCCTTGTTTTTATACGTACAGTACAGTTGCTTGAGAGGTGCACTGGGTTGCCTTCCACCCAGTGTGGTTTCCGCCTGTTGATACGGCACATTTTTTGTACAAAAGTTAACAGCGTAGAACAAGATTTTAAAAAGCCGGGGCAAGATCGTGTGCCTCAGGTCGGATGCCGATAAACTGAACGGAAATCGATAAGTATTATAAATAGGAAGGTACCTGGAGCCTCAGACTGTCTCATTATTCAATAGCTCATTAGTTTGAGTCCCCACAGAGATGCAGATAGACGAAGCACTCGCACAAAATGGCGGTCTTTGGTCACCGTGCTCTAGGCTTACTGGCTCCGGCAAGTGCCCTTGAAATACAATTTAACCCTATCCGTTTTCCGATTCGTACCTTCGTTACATACAGGCAGAACACATAATTATATTTATATAGTACGGAGAATGTTTCCATTTATTGCGTATTGAAATGCGGAGCCGTCCCAACAAAGGAATAAATTGCCTCTGAATTTTCATTGTTTTTCTTAATTGATCACAAATTTAACGGAAATAATGCTCTACTAGCTAAAGTTCCTAAAAATCTCAAACTTTTGTACTTTTTGTAACTTTTGCTGTCCCTGTTTGAACACAACAAGATCCTTGATGCAGCCTGTGTACAAAATTTTAAAATTCTCGGAGCACTTTAAAGGTCTTTTTTGGCTGCGGACGACAGACGGGTCTTTTGATATTTGGATCTAAACGCAGTGTACATGTAGAAGACATTATTTTTTGTTTGGGTGTACTATTTAAGCAAGAAAAGGAGAGTGAGAAGCAAAACCAGAGGACAATGAAGAGTGACGGCGCAAAAGAAGATTTTCTCGCATTAGGGGAGTCTCGGCGTCGCTTCAAAGAAACCTCAAGCCTCCCCGAAGTTCTACCCTTTATTGGTACTGACGCAGTCTCGTTTCTGAAAGCGTTCAAGAATAAACAATTTGAAAATGGAACAAAAAGAAACGTGGGAAGGCGCGTAAAAATGACTCAGCTTCTGGGCGAAACACGGAACGCGACTGTCGCCTTTGGTCGCTCGAGCGCGGAAAATGTGGTCAGTTCCTTGTAGGGCAAGCTCGACCTTGCGATCGCTTTTATATAAAAGGCACCTTCCCGCTAAAGATATTTGTCTTCTCCAGTGACCTCTGGCGCCGGTTTCTTGGTCGATCCGGACCTCAAGGTGGCTCGAAATCCCAAATCTGACCTTTTTTCTCTTGATGGAGTAAAAGTGGCATTGTGTGAAAAGGACGCTGAAAATTAGGTTAATTGTAGTCTACTAGAACCAAACAGAACTCGTTTAGTCGTTTTGAACAATACTTTCGTGTCTGCCAGACGTGTACCCTAAATTATTATGCGGTACTTTCTTAAAAAAGAATGTTATTTGAGAAAAAATGAACTAATGTCGTTTGGAAACAAGGAACAATGCTTTAAATAATATTTGAAATTGATTCTTCAAATTGTCTACAGCAAATACGAAAAAAATGTACTGGAAAATGAACCCTCAGGTCTACGTCACCAAAAATCTTGAAACTAACCGTTTCTCCCGTATCCAGCCATGATTTAAGACCATTAGTTCCATTAGCGATCCGGTTATGAGGCGTTCATTTTACTGGACGGTTGTGAGGCGTTTTGATACCAATAAGGCATTAGTTCATTTATGTGAGTGTTTACTCTCGTTAGGTGTCCATGAAGGTCAGATTGGGGTCAGTGAAGGCAGACTTATTGCAGGTTTATTGGTGAACTCACCGTCTCTTACTAAGAACCCCTGCTAGCGATAAGCGTGTGGGGTGACAAAAAAAATCATCAATGCTGATTTAACCCTACGTTTCGACGAACTTGCCTCGATGGATTTTTAAGCCGTTCGCTCATTACGACCGATATTAGGCCGTGAGCGGGAGGAACCAAAACAATAGCGTGAGTCACATCCTGGAGACTCCGCCAGGAGATGGGACTTTTAAGAGTGATTTCAGGAGATCACTGGCGCCTAGTTTCTACTGGTAGATGATAATGTTTTCTTGGAACGAATCTAAGAGCAATGTCAGTCTTGGGGAGGAAACAGAGAGCTTTGTTGACGATAAATGTCAATATTGTGGAAAGCCAAAGACAACCTTCACTATACTTTCTCAAGAAAAATAAATAGGTGACTGTGTTATACTAAGCTTATCTGATAATGCCTTAATGCATGTATCTCAAGTTCACAAATCCGCCCATGGATTGTCTACAAATTAAGGAAGTAATTGTGAAAGCCCTCTCCACCATGACGGCCATTATGTGCAGGCATCAATCATCACTAGGCGGTACTTTGACCACAACTCAGGTCTTCGTCCGCCCCCCCCCCCCCTTTAAAGCTTCTCAAAGTTGAGGAATCACGAAGCGTCTGAAATACGGAATCTGTGTTTCATTTTTGATGAGGCTAGAAGCCTTCTGCAGCCTTGCATTCTCAGACATAGCCTGATGCAAACCCCTGCTCACACTCTGTAAGCTTAATTTCTGACAGTTGTTTGCCTCTGTGTGGACATCACTGCCACAAATCCGTTTACCAACACTTTACCTGGACGCTACCTGGATGTGCAAGGACAGAGAAAAAGAACAACTGATTTTATGGTTAATGAATTCTTCAAAATTTTGGCAAAACAAATTATTGATGAAACTCTTAATATTAAATTGAGAAATTCTGGAACATTTTACGTGATACCCCTTCCCTCCCCCGATGGCATCACTAGTTGCGTGAAGGCATTTTCCGGCATCATCCTGATAAATTGACGATGGCGTATTCGTTTCAATTCAACCCGCAAGTGGCAGAAACGTGATGCGCAATCGTATAAAAACGTTGGCGATATAAACAAAACAAGGCCCTTGGTTTTCTTATCAGCCTTCACTTTGGCTTGAAATCTAAATAGTTCCATTTTTTAAAATTAATCGGCCGTAACATCAGTGTTTCTGTTTTGTAAACAAAACTCTATAAAAAGGAATAACGAAGATACATTGGTCACTCCAAATAAAATACTGACAAAAGCGCCGCTGCGGGCGTTTTTGAAACCAATGATAGTGATAAGTCAATCAAGGTGGGCCTCACTTGGGTTGTCTCAATGCTGAGCACTCTGACAACACAAAATTTCCTGCAGTTTGTTTCAAATTAACAATTTGATTAACTTTCAAGCAAAAGTGATGTAGGTTCAAACTCCATGCCTGTCCACCACTCCTATGGAGAATTGCTGCATTGGCAGCAGAAACCACCCCCTGAGCCACCCACTTCATCAAGGTCTATCTCACATCTCTTTCCTGGCATTATATGACAATGTGACATATTAAACGCATGTTACCTCAGATCAATGGTTAACGAGATTTTATCAAAAAACAAAATATGTGCTAATGCTTTACTAAATCTCATATTCATTCTAATAAATCAATTTGCGTCGTTTCAAAACTTGACTACTCATCAATGAGAGTAATTTGCAGAGGTTTTTCAAGTGGAATGGAAATAAGAGCAGCAAATCAGCAGTTTGGTGGAGATGGCTCCGCACAAAGACCAATGTGGAAAATAGTAGAATTTAACAAATTGCACTACATCACTTAGAAATGATGAATCAGTTATTCATTCGTGAATTGAAATGAACATTTAAATTCTTAATAATAAACAATTATTGCAATCTTCAATATTTTAAATAACTGACTGCTTCGACAGTACTATTATTCAGTCAAGAAGCCAACATTTATCAGGAAAGGAAGAAGTTATTCTTACTTTTAGTCTATTTTCCATTGGCTTTTTCTCAGAATAGTAACTGTTTTAGAAAATTGCACAAAATTTTGTTTGAAAAATTGTTAAAAACAAAACTGTTTTAGACAACTAAAATCCGCACCTCGTAGGTGATTCAAAATTGAAAAGCCGTTGAATCTTAATTTTTCCAACAAAATAAGAGGGAGGTAGAAAATTTGCAACATTGTTTGCATAGTTAATCATTTGTGGATTTGCAGAGTCAATTTGTCCATTTGTTTTGTCTAATGGAGACGCCTCAACTTGAAAACTGCTCTCAATTTTTACATAAATGAACCATTTCAACTTGAAAACTGTGTAATTTGAATGCATACATCATAAGTTGAAGTTCAAAATCAATTTATCCGACCATTTTCATCCACAATGAATCGTTGAATGGCCGAAGGAATGGGGTTGCTGCCAATCCGAGCTTCAAGACTGTTCTAATAGTTGTCATTTGATACAAATGCTACTTCCAACACGAAAAATTTGTCTTTAACAACGTTTTTTCCTACTCCAATCGGCACCTTTCACCACCAACGAGCCAATCTGCTGCTTTCTGCTAGAGGCCAGGTTAAGAGCAAAGACGAGGACTGTAGAATGCAGAACCACTTTCATAATCAACTAATTTTCAAGTAATCAAAAACCAACCCGTGCCTGACGTCAGACACGTATCAACCAGCAAAGTATCATTTTTAAAAGCGACAGAGAAAACTCTTCACAAGATAAAGTAATGTTAATTCGACAATATAATAATTCGTCATCACATTTCGAATTCTTCAACGAAATGATTTGTTATTTCCAAGATATCGAATAAGACACATCTCAAAACTGATGTGCAAATGGCGATGGCTGACTTTTACTCACTGTCGTAAGGTCAGGAACAAAATCCTGAAAAAATTTAACGGCCGAATCCAATTAAAGACGAAAAACACAATCCTCAGTTAACTTGATTTAACGACAAATCGCTCAGTTCAACCCTCAATTTGACCGGATATTAAAACAAGCTGAGTGACGACGTCAGGGTTAGAGTACGTGAGTTATGACCCGAAGGCACAACGCAACCACAGTTCCCGTATACCAAGACCCCATCAAGCAGTTTATAAAGTGTATCCTAATTTATGTCAGAATTTTGATTGAAAGTACCCTGAATTTCCATTCGTAGTTTTTGATCGGCACAGCGCCCGTCGACTTCACCTCAGTTCCCTGATTCAGAGGGAAACATTTGTTTATAACAAAAATAATTATTGTAGGGTAGAAAAATCTAAACAAATTCTGATGACATCCAAAACCAAAAGAAATTACATTTGAAAAAAGTAAGAAAAAAATTTCTCACAACACATTGTACACAAATGCGCTTCCACATAGGCTCACTAAAACTACCCCTGACTACCCCCATTTTTCCATAATTAGACTGGTTTCTGAAGTGAAAATGAATGAATAACTGTGTAGGAGTGGCAATGTCATAAACTAGATGCACCAGGCAAAAGGTGGATACTTGCACAAGATTATGATTACATTGCTAGCCGAAACAAGCGCTAGTGTCGCATATAGAAATGAGTTGGTTGAGCAACATGGCTGCCAAAGATCTACTTGGTTGTCTGTGCCTAATTTCTACATACATTAGAGCATTCATAGAAGATAACATTAGGTTTGTAAATCTTCAAGTTGGCCTGGAAGACTCTGAAAATATTTTGAAAGACCTCTGAAACTGAGTGTGGAGCGGACATATTTGATTTGAAAATTCTGGAACTTGACCTGAAACTGTATTGAATTGGTTTGGACAAACTCCAATTGGGTTGAAATTTGTTAATTTTTGCCTTTGACTTTGAATTACCAAAGTCAGTTAAGTAATTTTTGAAATTAATTAAATTATTTACGAAATTTGTTTTGGGAATTACACATTCATTTGTGAATTTTCATGAGTCAACCGTGTCTACAATTTGTTTAAAATGATGATAATTGTATCACACACCGTATTTTATTTAGAGGAGACCTTATGATTGAGAGACTTTGGCCATGAAATTGTTCATAAACGTAATTTTGAACCAATATTTCGACTATTTCTGGAACAGTTTGAGACGTGATCGAGAGCTCTGACTAGGAAATTATCATTACTAGAACACATTTGATTGTAGCTCATGAATTTTGTCTTTCAATACTTTAGGTTAGGGGGTATTATAGTTGTTTGAGCTCCACTAGCGCTTGCTGCCTGCTGCTCTGCATTACTTCACGCATGTTTTCATTATTCTTCCAATAACATCCCATTCCATTATGAATGGCAGTGAAATGAACTTCTATAGCATTCAAACCTGTTGATAAACCAAGGCGATTGGAGGTTATAAGATGTCGACAATCGAACCAATTGCTGCATTTTGTCAAGTCAACCCTACTAATCGGATTGTCTTAGTAGATGTGCTAATTATCTCAAGCTTACCCATACCAAAGCGAACGTTATTTTCGTATATTTGGCGAACAAGAATGAACTAAAATGACGGGAAACCTCCACCTCTACCACATTGGTTTCATGGCGCCCGAAATTAAAAGTAGGTTATGGTGCAAGAAAAACCACAACTGTCAGAACTGTCCCACCCCAAAACATAAGAGACCATTTGAACAAATTCAATTGTTGGATTTATTATTCACGTTGAACTAATACACCATTTTAACGCGTGTAGAGTAAGAACATCAATGTATGGCGATTCCAAATACGAAATTAATCCACTTGGGCGAAAAGACTGTCTTAAATTTGACCAAGATCTCTCTTGAGTCGTTCCCCATTGCTAATACAACTTGCTTTACGAACAAGACTGGAATAAAAAAAATGAATCCTAATGAATTTGAGCGGTTTGCCCTCTTCATATTTCTGACGCCTAGGTAGCCAAAGATTATTTAGATGAAAGCTTTACGTAACACGCGATATCAACGTCATTGAAGCAAAATAATCCGGCTTATGGTTTCATAATTTATTAATCAATCGAATTGACAGAAAAAATAACTATCTAAATTAACGAGATCGAAGGAAAATTGATGGGTGTGACGTAAGGACAAGGGGCAAACCTATTTACGGCTCTGGAAATGATAACGAACATCTTTAACGAATTCTTACGTGAGAAGTTTGCTCAGACGGGAATATTGAAACGGATGCTAAAGGGCGAGATTGGATTTACATGTGAAACCGACTACACGATGATCAAAATAATTTGAAAAGAAAAATTCCTTCATTTATTCAAATAGTTTAGCTTAAAATCATTTTTATTGAATCCAATGAACAGGACTGCAAGGTTATCATGGTCACTCAGAACTCCTTCAGTGTGCAACATTGAAAATTATATCACCCTCAATTCACACAGCATACCCAAGCAATTTTTGGGGCAAACTTTTTGGGTTTTAGGGCCTTTCCTGAGCTGGGTTCTAAGCACTCCCCTCCTAGTGCTGAGTCAATGCCCTTCCATATCTAGGAGGTTGCACCAGGAGGGGGAGGGCTGCAAGGAGCAGCTACACTACAAGGCAACTCACAGAGTACACTCAGACAGAAGCATGGAAGTGCTGAGGAGAACATGAGGAGGGCCTACCCAGGTAGGCGGATCCACATTTTCTCTGACAGCCAAGCAGCACTCAAGGCCCTAATGGGATCGAGCTCTGACTCGAGGCTGGTACTTGAGTGCTAGGAAGCCCTCCAACTACTGATTGGAACAAACAAGGTTGTCCTTACATGGGTCCCGGGCCACTCAGAGGTTGAGGGTAATGACCGAGCTGATGCTCTGGCTAGGCGTGGGTCGGGGACTGCTTTTACGGGACCTG
>CM034000.1:8287891-8311010 GCA_019603395.1 Cyrtorhinus lividipennis
AACCCATGCCTAGAATCTCCCGCACCCTACTATCGGGAGGGAGGGGTGGCTAACTGGTTCGCTCCCAGCACCAGAGGCGCTGGGAGCGGACCCGCGGCAAGAACACGGTCACATAATATGACTGGTCCCAATAAGAGAAGGGCCACGAGATGCCTTAACCTTAACAGAGCTCCCTGAGACTCACCGTTGGCTTATTTACAGGACACGGGGACTTCAGAGGCATCTCTGCAGGATTGGGGTGCGCAATGGTACCCCTGACTGCAGATTCTGTGGCGAAGACGAGGAGACAGCGCCTCACATCGTCTTCAATTGTCCTGCCCTGGAACACAGGCGTTTCAGAACCTCGGGACTTTGGACGAGGGACTTCCTCAGCCAGGAGACCTGTTCGAGCTCTGCTGGACCTAGTCGGGAACACGGAGCTTCGGTCAAGATGAGCTCCGGGTTAGCAGAATGGGCCACTAGGTCTAAGGGCAGGGGGCGGGCACTGCGATGACGCCCCCTTTACCCCTGTGTAACTAATCTAACTAAAATGGAAGAAGGAAGACCTTCCTCAAAATTAAAAACCCTCCCCACTGCTATCCCATTGGCTGTCCACTGTAACTAACAGATGTCTTGCCAACATTTCTGTACCTACAGCATGATTCAGTTGTTGTTTGTACAGTATTTCTGTAGACTGATCCATTTTTGTATGCATTGCATCATTTTGGACTCACTGACTGCTCCCAAGTGAGGAATCCATACAATGGTGATATGATGTAAATGGTTATTAGAATTATTCTGCTGGATTGGTCATAAGACGAATGTTTCTTCAAGGGCAAGGAACAATAGGTAAATGTAGCCATGTTGAAGATTACCTGCCAGATACACCAAAGTGACAGTTGGTTCAGGTTTAAAACTACAGTCAGCAGAAGTCAATATTAGCAATGAAATGATTAAAATAACTAAAAACTCAGGATTTCAAAAACTCAAAAACAAAACAGTTCACCTTTGCACCTTGCAACAGAGAACCTGTTGATTGCGAGTCATATTCTGCGATTTGAATTGTTTGTCTTGAAACAATGCAGCAGGGTGCTCTAGAGTTGTCACAGGGCTGGTTCACTTCATGCACACAAAAAAAAGCTCAGTATTATGGTGGACAACCACTGCTATCAGCACTGCAGGGATCAGCTCCCAACAATTGATTAGGCTTGCCTCAACCCACTGCCTTGTTTTGGGCTGTTTCAAGATGAAAATGTTGACTCACCAACACAACAATTTCTGCTGCTGGTGAGCTGTTTTGTTCAGAAATCTTGAGTTTATAGATCTTCTAATTGTTTCCTTTGCTGACTGCGCACATATCAATTGGAAACAACTATCACACGACTATCACATCAGTGTGTCTGTTCATGTACTCTGTTTCTGCCAATAAAGTTTCTTACCCTTATCATATATGTTCTTGTAATAACCAATCCAGCAGAACCATTCCAATGGCCATTTACATAATATTACCATTCTAAGCACCCCAATTGGGACAAGTCAGTGAGTACAAAAAGACTTGATGCCTACAAAAACAGATCAGTCTGCAGAAAACCGCTACATGAAAGAACTGAGGAATACTGCAGGCCACGGATATTTTGGCAGTGACTAATGCATCAGTTACAGCAGACAACCATCAGACTGCAAACCATGTCTCAGCATATTTTGTGACTGGTGGCAGATGGCTGATGGCAGAACTAGTAAGCTTGTGAGCATTGGCATTGGCTAGTTTTTCCCCCTTATAACATCGTGAACACTTATTTCACGCCTTTAAACAATTAAGACAGTTTTGAAAGAAAATATTTGCAGATTTTTTTGTCTGCACCTACGCAATGGTGTATCATTCCTACGTGAATAATAATCCCACATTGAAGAACTAAGGAATACTGTTGTTGGCCACAGATATTTTGGCAGTGACTAATGCATTAGTTACAGCAGACAACCATCAGACTGCAAACCATGGGGGAGGTTTCTAAATGTCTCAGCATATTTTGCGACTGGTGGCAATGGCTGATGGCAGAACTATATAGCCTGTGGCATTGGCATTGGCAAGTTTTTTCCCCTTACAACATCGTGAACACTTATTTCACGCCTTTAAACAATCAAGACAGTTTGAAAGAGAATATTTGTAGATTTTTCTGTCTGCACCTACGCAATGGTGTTATCTCCTACGTGAATAATAATCCCACATTGAAAAAAAAACTAAGGAATACTGTTGTTGGCCAGATATTTTGGCTGTGACTGATGCATCAGTTACAGCAGACAACCATCAGACTGCAAACCATGGAGGAGGTTTCTATGTATTCTCAGCATATTTTGTGACTGGTGGCAATGGCGAAGAAAATAACTGAGCATTGGCATTGGCAAGTTTTTTCCCCTTACAACAGTTATACTTTGTAAACCCTTTTTTACACTTTCAAACAATACAGTTTTGAAAGAGAATATTTGTAGATTTTTCTGTCTGCACCTACGCAATGGTGTATCATTCCTACGAGAATATCATCCCAAATTAGATAATATTTTATTTTATTATGATCTCTTTATTGCAAGGAAAGTTGATGCAGAGGACGAGATCATTCATGATTGAATTAAATTAAAACATCTTGGATTCTGAGAAAATAAAAATAAAAATTGAATAAGTACAACTGAAAGCAAGTACAATGAAAATCAAGGAGGCTCAACTGCGTTTAAACGAAGGAAATGAAAAATCTATTGCAGCGAGAGTTGTTTTCACCTTATTTTAATTCAGACCAATAATTGTCAGGTGATTTACAATAAAACTGAGTACACAACTGGCATTGCACGTTACCTTATCTTTCTTGTCTTGTCGAGCGTAGGGGAAGCAGGGAATGACGGCCGTGACGCGGGAGGCTGAAGCAATTTTGCAGGCGTTGATCATGATCAAAAGTTCCATCAGGTTGTCGTTCACTTCGCCGCTTCCACTTTGCACGATGTAAACGTCTTCTCCGCGGACAGATTCGCCAATTTCCACGCTGTTAAGGACAAAAAAGAAGCTCATCATTGATTGAAAAAACTAAACGTACATGTACAGGTCGCAATTAGCCACTTAGTTACGCATGAATCGTAATTTTGGAGTCAGCAACATGATCACATTTCTCTAAACATGGTACAACTATTCATGCAAATGGTCAACCTCTCCGATTTGGCTCAAATTTTCTGGACGTTTCATGGTGTCTAGATCAAAAAAGGTTATTGTCCGTCCGGTACACCGTTTATTGTCCGCGCCGTTTTCGATAGAGAAAATTTCTAAAAATCTGAAATTTGGGTCAGGAGGTCTGTTCCCGGCCTAGAACGATCCTCGAAACATTTCAGCCCGATCGGACCAAATTTGGGTGGGGTAGGAGTCAAAATGTGTTTTTTGAAAAATGGATTTTTTGAGATATTGGGCGATCTAGGCAAGTAGGGTATCATTTTCCACTAAAAATGGGTCCCAGAACGATTGGCACCCACTGGAAGAAGTAATGGGTCAAATTGGGTATTTATTACCCATTTTGAATATGTGTTTTCGGGAGTTCTGCTACCTAGGCGTGTGGGGTATAGTTTTCCACTAAATTTTGAACATTGAATCGATTAGAATGAGTCTTTATGCTTCTGGTCCCAGGAATAACCAACCCCTATAAAGCAATTTGCTGCTTTTTATTCTCTATAGCTGTTGAATGTTTCAGAAGCATCACTTGTTATCATAATTTGGTGCCCACACGAATAGAAAGAGCTTACGACTGCTCTAATTTTGATGGAGGTTCCACGAGGGGTGGAGCATCTAACTTGAGTTGGCCGGTAATGAACACGTGGACCCGATCCAAAAAGTAATAAAAACGCTGCAAATTCTCTGACAGGGATTGATTATTCCTCGGACCAGGAGCATGGAGACTCATTCCAATCGATTCAGGGTCCAAAATTTAGTGGAAAATGATACCCCACACGACTAGGTACCAGAAATCTCGAAAACACATTCTACATGGGTAGATAGGCACCCATTTGGACCCATAACCTCATCCAGAGGGCACCAATCATTCCGGGACCCATTTCTTTGGATTCAGCGTCCATAATGTAGAGTGAAATGATACCATACAAGCCTAGATTGTCAAAAATCTCGAAAATTCATTTTTCAAAATACATTTCAACCCCAAGCTGGTCCAATCGGGTTGAAAAGTTTCGTTAAACGCCCAGAAAATCGGAGATATTATTCAAGGAATAACCAACCATCAAAAAATGATATTCTCAGGTTGGAAGAGGATTTCGAGAATGAGTGATGAGTTCACAGATCTTCTTAATCGATGCGATCGGATAGAAAGCAACCAAGACATGGTTTTCCTTGATGATTTTAGATCAAAAGTGATTGAATGATAAATTCTTTATTACTGCCCAATTAGCGAACATTTGCGTGCAGAATGTACATTTTTCGAGAACGCTCTGAATTCATAATTACGGAACAACTTGTAATAGCGTCATTTCTCCGCTTCAAAGCGGCCTTGAAATGACCAGCGGTCCCTCTCATTAAAAATGCCTCTTAAAACGTCCACAGAAGGCACTAAAGTCTTTGGATGAATATGAATTGAAATTAGGGAATTAGCGCGTACAACTCGCCTGGTGGGTTGGCTCAAACTCAAGAGGCACAATCGCCTGTACGCACGATTTAATTCTTCCAAACTAACCAGCCTTAATTGACGTTCGTGCGGATTCACATAGATGACGCTCAATACAAATAGGCCAGTAAAATTAGACCTATTGGGCCCCACATGGTAAATAATCTCCGAAAAGCTGGAAATAGGCTATTCGCTTAGTTGCATCCTAGTTTTTCACGGTTCCTCGGGCCGGATTTTGGACTAACTGTTCAAAAACCGCGAATTTTTTTGACTTTCTTGGTATTCAGATTATGTACATCATTCTTTTACTGGTTGGATATTACAGTTCGTTGATCGCGACACATGGCATGACGGCAAAAATGAGAAATTTCAATTTACCCGTGAACTATTTGACCGGATTTTGGACAATTTGATGCTCTACAACATTCACAACATGCATTTTGAGCCCAAAAATAGCCGTTTCAAATTTTAACGCTAGAACAATGACAATTTTTTGGGTTTTCAGTGAAGTTGAGAAAAATTGCCGTTCCTCGACCATGAATTGCGGCCATAACACACGGTCAAAACTAATTTTTGAAGAGCTTATTCGACGTAGAATTTTATGCTATTTCATTTATAAAATAGTGCACATCTAGCTAAGATACACTGTTTAGAAATCACAAGCAAAAAAGTGAAAAAAGTTTTAAAATTTCGCGGTTATTTGAACCCCCCGTCAAATTTTGGGCTTGAGGGACCGTGCAAAACTATGATACCTCATTCAGATGTCAAACGAAGCGAATAAAACAATTTCCAGTTTGCCAGAAAACGTTTTTAAGTGGAAACCCCAATAAACTGGTCTAAAAACAGGAATTTCAAAAAACCGCAAAAATTTAGGACTTTTTTAGTTTTTTGGTTGTGATTTTTAAACAGTGCATCCTAGCGAAAAGTTCACTATTATCTATAAGAAAGAGTATACAATTATACGTCAAATAAGCTGCTTAAACACCAGTTTTGACCGGGTGGTATGGCTGCATCGCGCAATCCATGGTCGAGAAACGGCAATTTTTCTCAACTTCACTGAAAACCCCAACAATGGTCATTTTTAACATGAAAATGGTTTTTTTCAGTCCCAAAATGCATGTTATGAATGTTGTAGAGCATCAAATTGTCTAAATCAGGTCAAATAATACACGGGTAAAAAATTTTCCATCTTTGCCGTCATGACGTAATCTAAATTTCAAACATTTCGCGGTTTTTGAAGGTCAAAATCAAGGCGGTCAAAACTAATTTTAGAGGAGCTTATTCGACGTAGAATTTTATGCTCTTTCATTTAGAACATGGTGCACATTTAGCTAGATGCACTGTTTAGAAATCACAAGCAAAAAACTGAAAAAGAGTCCAAAATTTTCACGGTTTTTTGAATCCCCCGTCAAATTTTGGTCTTGAGGGACCGTGCAAAACTATGATACCTCATCAGATGTCAAACGAAGCGAATAAACCTATTTCCAGCTCACCAGAAATTCTGGTAGACGTTTTAACGTTTCAAGTGGAAACCCCCAAAACTGGTCTGAAAACAGGAATTTCAAAAAACCGCGAAATTGTTGGACTTTTTTCAGTTTTTTGCTCGTGATTCTAAGCATTATATCCTAGCAAAAATTTCACTGATATTTAAAGAAATAGTAAAAAATTCTACATCGAATAAGCTCCTTAAACGTTACTTTTGACCATGTGGTATGGCCGCATTCTACGGTCGAGAAACGACAATTTTTCTCACTTCATTGAAACCCCAAAAATTGTCATTTTTCACGCGTTAACTTGGAAACGCTTTTTCAGGCCCAAAATACATGTTTATGAGCATCAAGTTGTCCAAAATCAGGTCAAATAATACACGGGTGAATTAAAATTTTCCATCTTTGCCGTCATGACGTAATCTAAATTCCAAATTTGCGGTTTTTGAAGTCAAAATCAAGGAGGTCAAAACTAATTTTAGAGGAGTTATTCGACGTAGAATTTTATGCTATTTCATTTAGAACTGGTGCACATTTAGCTAGGATGCACTTTTTAGAAATCACAAGCAAAAAACTGGAAAAAAAGTCCAAAATTTTCGCGGTTATTTAAAACCCCCATCAAATTTTGGGCCCGAGGGACCGTGCAAAACTATGATACTGTATTTAGATGCCAAACAAAGCGAAAAAAATTATTTCCAGCTTGCCAGAAAACGTTTCAATTGGAATTTTATTGGGAACATTTCAGGAAACGGAAACCGCGAAAATTTTGGATTTTTTTTTAGTTTTTTGCTTGTGATTTTAAACAGTACATCCTAGCGATAAGTTCACTATTATCTATAAGAAAGACATACAATTCTAGGTCAAATAAGCTCCTTAACATTAGTTTTGGCCGTGTGGTATGGCGTATGGCAGCAATCCATGGTCAAGAAACGACAATTTTTCTCAACTCCTAAAAAACCCCCAAAAATGGTCATTTTCAACGTGAAAATTGTTTTTTTCAGTCCCAAAATGCATGATATGAATGTTGTAGAGCATCAAATTGTCGAAATCCGGTCAAATAGTACATGGGATAAATTTAAATTTTCCATTTTTGCCGTCATGACGTAATCTAAATTCCTAACATTACGCGATTTTTGAAGGTCAAAATCCGGGCCCGAGGGACCGTGCAAAATTTTGATACTTCATTTAAAACGCAAACATTGAATACAAACTGTATCCTCTGGCGGAGATCATTTCCAGTGTAATCCTAATTCTACTGGCCTAAACATAAGCCTGATTTCAGCCATTACTGCGCCTCTCAACCTCTTGCAATTCAGGACGACCGATTTTCCTTGAAATTAGCGAGGACTTTCTGGTAGATATGTGGCCTCGGGATGATGGCCATGAGAGGTCAACAAACTCGATTATGTATGACCAAAGAACATTTCAACCTTGACACCACCCCCGGCCCCTATCAGATCCGTACCAAAACGTAACCACAATATGAGAAGATTCGCCTGGAAAGATTTACTATCGCCAATGTTCAATCGAAATCTGCTAAATGGGCAAATAAGCGAAGAAATAATGGTTGTACAACACGCTTCTTATTACTATCCCCAAAATAGCTATTCTGTCTCTCATCCAAACCCTTGGAAGTTTTCACCTAAAACAAGCAAACTTTTGGAGTTTCCCAAAGTAATCAGATCGCCGTTATTACATCCGAAGCTGATATCAAGCTCAATGTTTGTTTTGAACAAAACCAAAGTGTTAAGCAGTGTTTACCGAGCAACGGCGTTTTAACGTTTTTTTTGTCTAATCTGAAGATGTAAAATGGAAACTCGATAATCTCAATTTATTCGGCAGACGACGGTTAGCTACGGATTTGAACGCCTAATTTCAGAAAAAACAACCCGCTGTGAAAGAATGTATTCTCCAAGGAAGGAATGTTGCATGCAACAAACGCCGTCTTTTATCGACATTCACCATTAATCCTAAAAGCTGAGATTCGGGTTCGTTTTAAGAGTACAATTTTTGGGTGGTATTTCCTTGAATGATCAACCTATTTAATCATGCCAGAGGTCAACCTCCACGATTAGCCCAAACATTTGACAGTATACGATTCATGACTTGATCAAACACTGCAAATTCTTTCACAGGAGTTGGTTATTCCTAGGACCAGGAGCATGGAGACTCATTCCAATCGATTCAGGGTCCACAATTTAGTGGAAAATCATACTCCACAAGCCTAGGCACCAGAATTATCGAAAACATATTCAAAATGGGTAGGTAGATCCCAATTTGGTCCATAACCTCTTCTGGTGGTGCCATCGTTCTGGGACCCGTTTCATTGGGTTCAGCGTCCAAAATTTAGTGGAAGATGATACCCCACGACAAAATCTCGAAAACCCACTTTCAAAAAATACATTTTGACCCACATCCTCCCCAAATGGCTCAAATATAATTAATAATTAACATCATTGATTCGTCATTTGCAAACATTTTCTATAATAAAACGTCTGAAAAACGTGTAGTGTCACATTTTGGGGCAAATCGTAGGGGTTATCAAACCAAAATGACCACCCGCCGTACACGCCGTTTTGGTTGGTTATTCATTGAATAATCAACGAATATTTTCATGTAGAATGTATTATCTCTCCAAAAATGTCTTCTGGGCGTTTCAATGTGTGTAGATCAAAATAAGCAAATGTCCGTCCGCACTTTTTTACGCATCATATAAGAAAACATGGAGCGAATGTTCTGAAAAATGTTAAAGACCAACTAAAACCGGAAAGAAGTCGCTTACAAAAATGTCAGATTTTTTGAAAATTTTCTACTAACAAAAACGGTTGGTTATTAAAGGAGTAACCAACCAAAAGGCAAAATTTCCACCCGCCGCATTCGCCGTTTTGGGTAGTAGACAATTTTCCAAAAATCTGAAATTTGGATCTGGGGTCCGTTTTGGGCTCTTGCTGGTACTTGAAACTTCAGCCCGATCGGACCAAATTCGGGCTAGGTAGGGGTCAAATGTTTATTTCAAAAAATGAATTTTCGTAAAGATTTTTGGCTATTTAGGCGTATATTGATTTCAACAAAACTTTGGACGCTGAATCGATTGGAATGAATAAATTCGGACTTTTCTCTATCGCCTCAACCTGTTGAGCGAGCTTACGACAATGTATATCTTAGCTAGTTAACGAATTCGTTTGCTTAATTACAATTCATTATTACTTTTCTGAGTTTTCCCTATTTTAAGGATAAAGTTTAAAGAAAAGGCGATTTTTCTGTTACCTCAAATACAAATTGTATTGGCTCGCCCGGCTGGTCTAAACTCAGTTGAATAACTCGGTTAAATTTATATTTAATTTTATGAAGGATCGGAATTAAAAATTTAAAAAAGGGGTGTCCTTCCCCCATCCGAATAAAAAAAATTGCAAAATATGCAGGAAATGCCTACGTAATACCGTGAAATACGCGTTTTACGTGTTTTTCAAAAACCCTCAAACTAAGGAAATTGATATTTACAATTGGTTGGTTATTCCTTGAATAATCAAAAATCTCAAAAAAATTTTCTAAACGTTTCAAGGTGTCTAGATCAAAAAAATCTGCAAATCTTACACACGGGTTGGTTATTCCTCGAATGGGGGAAACAGTGGGAGTGGCGGGTCCCGACCCATTCCAATCGATTCAGGGTCCAAAATTTAGTGGAATATATTATGATACCCCACACGCCTAGGCACCAGAAATCCTGACACATACAAATGGGTGGATACATACCTTGGATGACCCATAACTTCTTCCGGTGGGTGCCATCGTTCTGGGACACACATCATTGATTCAGCGTCCAAACTTTAGTGGAAAACTATACCCCACACGCCTAGGTAGCAAAATCCCGAAAACACATAATTAAATTGGGTAATAAATACCATTTGACCCATTACATCTTCCAGTGGGTGCCAATCGTTCTGGGACCCATTTTATTGGATTCACGTCCAAACTTTAGTGGAAAACTATACCCCACACGCCTAGGTAGCAGAAAATCCCGAAACACGTATTCAAAATGGGTAATAAATACCCAATTTGACCATAACTTCTTCGCGGTGGGTGGCCAATCGTTCTGGAACCCATTCATTGGATTCAGGTCCAAAATTTAGTGAGAAATGACACCCCACTCGCCTAAATCACCCAGAATCTCGAAAATCCATTTTTCAAAAAACACATTTTGACCCACCCCCTCCAATTTGGTCGCGATCGGGCTGAAAATTTTCGAGGATCCATCTCGGCTGGGAACAGACCCCTGACCCAATTTCAGATTTTTAGAAAATTTTCTACTACAAAAAAGGCGGCAGACGATGGACGGCGGACGACATTGACCTTTTTTGATCAGGACATCATGAAACATCCAGAAAAATTTTTGAGCACAATCATGAAAACATAGGTTGACTATTCAAGGAATAACCAACCAAAATGTGGCCACACAAAAGGCAAGCTCTTCGGCTTGGTACACACGAACGACAAATGTCGTGTGTCGTGTGAGGGGTTTCCCGTCACCGGGAAGCCTTACGTTAAAGTGTATGGAGCAGTTTCACACGAACGACGGCTCCCGACAGTGCGGGAATTTAACGGGTTGCCGGGACGAGGGCTACCTGCTAGCCCGGATCGGTCGTTTCCCGGCATCGGTCTAGCAGTCCATGTTTGCTTATGGAAGGGTAACACGTACGGTAAGTTCCCGTCACTGATTTGTAGTCCCCACTCCTTCGATTTCTAGGAATCCGGGAAAAATTCCCGGCCTACGTGTGTACTGCAATGACCGTGAAACTGTCGTTCACGACACACGACATTTGTCGTTCGTGTGTACCAGCCTTCATGGGGCAGGTTGCCGGTCCAGGTAGTGCAATCTACCTTCTACAAGAGCAGTAAGGGCTGCATTGACGTTCTATTAATGTAGACAGGTTTCGAGGTACCTAAGTCGACGCCACTTTTTTTTCTTTCGAAGATAGGCCAGATAAACCATGTTATAACGTCGAAACCAACGAGGAAGCAGGGGAATGACCTTCACCGGCGGCAATATTATGAAAATTATGCGTAGAGTGAAAATAAGGTGTATAAGGACTTCTTAGAAATATGAGAATAAGTAAAACTAGACTGGATGTGGCTGTCATCAGAAATGAGTAGTCTTGTAGAAGGGACTCAAAAAGGAAATTGAGTCATTATGGATAGTTGGCAATGGGGGTCAAGATCGATCGGAATTGAGGGGCGTCGGGTGTCTTGGCACACGTGATTTGGAACGCACATAAAATACCATGTAGAAATCGAGAGGCAAAATTCGGTTCATTCAGTTAAAAGATGGATTTTGTGGTTTGAGAAACTGTAGGATGGTAAAACTATAATACTAATCTTTTCATTTAGATTGGCGATGAGTTGCGTCTAGAAATGGCGTACATGGCAAAAATAGAGACGCCTCCAACGTGGGTGTGCGTTAGGAAGTTGGTAAAACATCACAAAATCAACTAACTGCCATTAGTTTGCCTTCGAGGGGGCGTCAGCCTGCAAGACCTCATATAAACCGGATTAACGTATAACAAAGCACCTACGACGGTAAAAAGCCTAAAAAACTCACCATGTCTCGAGGTTGCTGAATTTCTTGGTGACGACCTTTCCCAAATCGATTCCGCACGATCGAGCATCTCTCTGAGCCAACTCCGGGTGCGAGGCCGCTAAATACTTTTTATTGGGCATCCTTCTCTGAAGAAACTGGCTAGGTCTCTCTAATTTGGATCTCCACAACTCTTGGCACGCACTGACTCTGATACACGGGCATCACTGAATGTAACGAGGTTTAATAACCAACTAAAGCGAAGGGTATCCGACGATAGTCTGTTTCCACCAAAAGTAATGAGTTAAACCGATTTCGACGTTCAGTAACTAACATGAACTGATCATGATAGAGTTGGGTTATATAGTAACGTGTCTCGGTAAGCTCTGATGTTCTTCCTTTGGATAGTGGTTTTGGCACCTAAAGCGATTGGAGTTATTCAGAGTTCTTCAAATCATCACTTCACACTGATTTGGTTGCCCTTGGCGCAAAAAAAGGTAATTATTGGTAAGATTTTGTCTTGCCTACTTTACGATATTCAATTCCTAACAACAAAGTTTCCTCTCTTTGCCTTCTTAACTGTTCGCAGTAGAAACAGAAGATGAGATTCAAAAGGTTCCGTCAACAACTTGATCATTGATGGAATTATTAAATTCCCTTGACGGATGGGATAGAACTGACGAAAACTAAAGCAGTGACTTGAATAATTCAAATTTAATTTGATCCGGCGGTAAGAGCCAGGGAATGGGTAGGGTAACGTGTAGGAGAGGGTCGAGGCCGTTAATCCGCGATAACTGGATGATGCGGCAAGGAGGGTTAACCTCGGGACAGGAGCCGCATACTCTTGGCCGTTTGCGTTCACCCGCAAGAGAAACTTGGTAAATTACTATTATTAGTTGGAAGGTATGAACAGTTAAGTGACTGAGACTGAATCATTTCGAGGCTAGAGCGTGTTGAAGCTTCTGAGATTGCGTTTCAAGAGGCCTCCCTTCAACATTCCTCACTCGGTGCATTCCAGTTGCGCAAAAGGGCACGATGCATTGTTACGAACTCAGTTGGGCTGTTAAATTCGAAAGGACGTTCCATAGTTCAATCAAGAAGGCGTTTTTTTGGTTGGTTATTCCTTGAATAATCAACCTATGTTTTCATGCAAAAAGTCAACCTCTCCGATTCGGCTCAAAATTTTTTTCTGGACGTTTCATGGTGTCTAGATCAAAAAATGTCAATGTCCGTCCGCCGTCGACGCCGTTTTTGGTAGTAGAAAATTTTCTAAAAATCTGAAATTTGGGTCAGGGGTCTGTTCTCGGCCTAGGACGGTCCTCCAAGCTTTTCAGCTCGATCGGACCAAATTTGGGCGGGGTAGGGGTCAAAATGTGTTTTTTGAAAAATGAATTTTGAGATTTGGGCGATCTAGGCGAGTGGGGTATCATTTTCCACTAAATTTTGGACGCTGAATCCAATGAAACGGATCCCAGAACGATCGGCACCCACTGGAAGAAGTTATGGGTCAAATTGGGTATATATTACCCATTTTGAATATGCGTTTTCGAGATTTCCGGTACCTGGGCGTGTGGGGTATCATTTTCCACTAAATTTTGGATCCTGAATCGATTGGAATGGGTCTGGGACCCGCCGCACCCACCGTTTTCCCCATTTCCCCCATGTTTTAAATAAGTTTCCATGCGCCTGGTCTGACGAATAACCAACCTCTGTGTAAGAATTTGCAGCGTTTTAAACATGGACTTTGGTTGGTCATTTCTTGAATAATCAACCTGTTTTCATGCAAAATCTCTCTGATTCGGCTCATACAATTTTTCTGGGCGTTTCAAGGTGTCTAGATCAAAACGCAGCAAACTCTTACACAGGGGTTGGTTATTCTTCGGACCAGACGCATGTAGACTCACTTCTTCTACATGGGGGTAAAAGTGGATGTGGCAGGTCCGGACCCATTTCATTGAATTCAGCGTCCAAAATTTTGTGGGAAATTACACCCTACACACTTAGATTGCCAAAAACCTCAAGAAATCTATTTTTCAAAACACACATGTTGGCCCCTACCCCGCCAAAATTTGGTCCGATCGGCCTGAAAAGCCATGAAAACATATGTTGATAATTTAAGGAATAACCAAAACCAACCAAAAGTCAAATGTCCGCCGTCCGCCGACTTCGGTAGTCGAAAATTTTATAAAAATCTGAAATTTGGGTCAGAAGTCCGTTCCCGGCTTTAGTTTTTACTTTTTTTTTTAATTTTACTAATTCTACCTAATTTTACTTTTAGAATATAACAATACTCTTTGTTGTGACAGTTAATAGTAAAATACATGCTTCAGTTGGTCCTCGAAACTTTTCAGCCCGATCGGACCAAATTCGGGCGGGGTAGGGGTCAAAATATGTACTTTGAAAAATGGATTTTCGAGATTTTTGGCGATCCAGGCGTGTGGGGTATCATTTTCCACTGAGCAATGGTGGTCGTGATTGGGGGATTCATGTTGGTCATACAGAGGAAACCAGTCATCCCTTTCAGACCATCAGTACTAGTACGATTGTGCATAATATTATTTCCATATCAAGTATGGATGTATTCAACCACAGATATGGGTCGTTATCTCTTCTTCGACCGACTCGTGAATCTGAAAGCGTGAGAAGTGTCTCTTCCTGAAGGCGAGCGCAACTTTACGTGGGTATTGTAGGCGTGTGAAGGAAGACAGAAGGAAAACTCTTCACCCCGATGGAGAGGGAACAGTCACCCCCGTTAAAGACTAATTTATTTTGGTTCCCGCGCGTATTTATTGAGTCTGCGAATCAGGAAGCATTTACAGTCGTTGCGAGATTCCTGGAACAATGCGTCGTTCTGAGACCAAAAGTGGAGCATGGACCAAGTATCGACGGACTAATTGACTCTGAGGGTGCCCTATTCCTGTCCTGATTCTTCCCAACACCAAAAACTACAGACGAACGTCTCTTTCTACGACTTTGGTGGCTTCTACAAGCTGCGTTACTGGTGGCAACAGCGGTCTGAACCTCGAGCAATAATGTTGAGGGAATTCGGGCTATTTATTGTCATGTAAGACTGAAGTGAGTTCATTTTAGCATCAAAACGAAAGGTTTATCTAATGAATATACTATTACTCACG
Source organism: Cyrtorhinus lividipennis (assembly GCA_019603395.1). NCBI lineage: Eukaryota > Metazoa > Arthropoda > Insecta > Hemiptera > Miridae > Cyrtorhinus > Cyrtorhinus lividipennis. Next base: position 8,302,707 of record CM034000.1, read on the forward strand.
ATTCCAAATCATGGTTATACCCTCGTTGGCCACTTCAAAATGCAATCGTTTAGCACCAGAAAAAACGCAATTTCCTTTCACAGGGGTTGGTTATTCCTCGGACCAGGCACATGGAGACTCATTTCTTCAACATGGGGAAAATGGGGGAAACAGTGGGTGTGGCGGGTCCCTGACCCATTCCAATCGATTCAGGGTCCAAAATTTAGCGGAAAATGATACCCCATGCGCCTAGGTGCCAGATTTCTCGTAAACACTCATTCGAAATGGGTAAATAGGTACCCATTTTGACCCATACCCTCATCCAGAGGGCGCCAATCGTTCCGGGACCCATTTCATTGGATTCAGCGACCTAAATTTATTGGAAAATGATACCCCACACGCCTAGGTTCCAGAAATCTTGAATACACATATTCAAAATGTGTAGTAGATACCCATTTTGACCCATAACCTCATCCGGTGGGCGCCAATCGTTCTGGGTCCCTTTTGATTGGATTCAGCGTCCAAAATTTAATGGAAAATAATACCCCACACGCCCAGATGCTTAATCCTCATCTGAAGTAATCACATTCGAGCATTAAAACGCCCGAAAACCGTACTCGTTAGGTAAGGGCCCGGATACTCGTAGCATGCATGTAAATTCGTTGGCGAATCGCTGTTATGGGTGATAGGGCACGTGTGCTGCATCGAAATCAAGGATGCTCTAGACAGGTGTCCCGTCTGGCATCCCTGATTCGACCACCCTATCCCTTTTCTGTCTCTTCATTTGTAAACAATATCGTTTACTTCAAAGGGAAAAAAACCAAAGGAAGTTGGCAACCGGCGTGAATACGAATGAAGTCGATTCCCGAACATGGACAGTTTGAAGATTACGAAGTCGCCTAAGCGCAGTTCACGGTCTAGTGCCAACCCGTCACAAACAAGCAGTTTTCAAGCTACAGCTAGTGATTTTCCCAAAGTTTTTCGTTACTCACCCCCAGACCTGTCAACTTAGGAAAAAACCTGTAAGCCTGCAAGTGATCGCTGTCCTCCTATTTCCATGGTTCGTTTAAAAAAAATCGCCTAAAATAACCACTCTTCTCTACATCTCATAATTCGTTCGATTAGGGTTCCTTGCATCTGGGCTGTACGCGTGCTTTTCGTAGAAACTCTTCACTCCTCACTCACCACTCTGCAGTGTAAACTCCCCACTTTACAGAAACTTTTCGTTCCTAGAATGTGCAGAGCGGTATGCATATGTATAGTGAAATGAAGAGTCAAGGTTTGCAGAGTATTTGGAGTTCTACTCCGGTTCAGTTCCAAGAAACTCTTCACACCCACATGAAGAGTCAATATTGTAGGTTTCAAATGATTTGTCCATGTTTTTGTAGAGTATCCAATGACTTTGCCAAATAGTTGAGTACTCTCCAAATATCATTTAGGAGATAATTTATACTTAAAATACTATTCCGGATGGATTTATTGTATGTAGTATGTATGTAAACTAAGTATGTAAACTAGTGTTCCTCTGTAGTTATTATTTTTTTTATTCCATTTAAAAAAAAAAACCAAATTGTTCCTAACTATTTATAACCAAATAATTAAAACGTTTCCTCCCTACCTTACTTATATTTATCGTAGCTATATGTGTGTTATATATGTAAATATAATTTTAAGAATTAAAATTAATGAAATAAAAAGTATGTACGCAACTCCACCAAGCCGCAAGAGCTTGCTCTATGGCTTGGGGTGTATTCCAATGTATGGGAAGTTTTCGGTCACCCATGTAATGTGATTTGCGATGGAATAAATGAAAATTTTCATTCAATTCATTCATTCATTCATTGGAAGAGGAGAATAATCCTAAATCTTTGGATTGGTAATTTGGTAATAAGGACTTTTTTTGTTGCTAGTAACAATATATTTTTACAAATATTATTTTAAAAAATCGTCAGGGACCCGCTTTTAGGTTTACTTGGTCCTCAAAACTTGTCAGCCCGATCGGAGCAAATTTGGGCGGGGTAGGGGTCAAAATGTGTATTTTGAAAAATGGATTTTCGATATTTTTGACGATCTAGGCGTGTGGAGTATCATTTTCCACAAAATTTTGGACGCTGAATCGAATGGAATAGTCTGGTCCGAGGAATAACAACATTAAAGTTGTAGGTAAGACAGAGAGTTCAACGTTCCAATCTTGGATTTTCGTAGCAAATAACGGCGCACGACTTCTTGAGTTGGGTCCATCAAGTTGAAATTAACACTATCTCTGCGCATACTTGTAAAATAACATCGTGTAACATAACACCCGGGGAAACATTGTCGTCCGAATCCTCAGACGAGAAATAAATAATAATAACGCGTTGGGAATACTACCCGTTCCTCATCAAAACATGAAGTGCCATTGCAGTGTGGTGGTAGAAGTATTGAGTTTTGCTCGTTTAGGTGTCCTAAGCGCGAGGAAGGTTACAAAAAAATAGACACACAACAACTCACATTTCGGGTAAACAAGAGAGTTGGAGTGAAAGGTTTCTAGGAACAGGAAGATTCTCCTACTCTTCGTAATTTTCAATGTGAAGAGTATGAGATGAAGAGTCGCAAAGCGTGGAGTGAAGAGTTTCTAGGACGACGCCCCTGGAATGTTTTTGGCTGTCAAGTACCCATCAAAGCAGCCTACATATCCCGCCTCAGATCATACCGCTCTCCCTTCAACAGATTCGAGAAGATATTTATGGTCATTTCAACCATTCAATCAACCGAAATCTGTTGAAATTGAACCCATTTACCTTCAAAGAACAGTTTAAAACCTCAAACAGAATTACTGAGTCGATTTGGAGTTGGTCCGACTGGGAGTATTACACCATGGGTTTGCCTTCCTGGGACAAAACTTCGGAAATTATTCAGACGCTTTCCGTCCCTCTAAATCCCTTTCTCGCGCCCCTGCGAATCTGAATGTGCCAACCCGACGGTAACACCCGAAAACTAGTCGATTCCCTTCTGCATTTATTACACCTTCATGCCGCCTAGAAGTTGAAACGGTTGAAGCCCTAATTCCCTTCGGTCAAGTCAGTCCTCAACCCAACAACGTAGTGTATTTTCTGGATGTTATAGACACGGTGCCTTTCAGTTTACAACGACACGAATGAAATCGAGAACAAAGTTATATTCTTCATCCTTGGCCCTTCTTCCACGAACGAATACAATCCAAAGGGAACTGAAGAAATCAATAGGTATCCCCATAAATGATTCGGTCTATACACCGCGAACTCCGAACGGAAACACTTCCGCCACACATTGGATTCTTTGGTTACTTTTTCTCTCCTAGTTGATACGTTACATGAGTAAATGAAGAATTACTACCGATCACACACACTATTCAACGCTAAAGCGCCACAGCAATCACGTAATGGGTGCATTCTTTAGGTTCTGTAAATAAAATACTATTCCAATGGCCTCACATCCTGAACACAATTGATTGGTCTGAGTTCTCATAATCGACGGATGCACAGCAATTTTTCTGCTGTAGTAATTTCAGAGTAACGAAGACTTGAGACTTGAATGGTATTTCGACCGATTTCCGTACTTAGCAAAAGGGCAGAACCATTTTTTAACAAATGAGGAAAATAGTATCGACTAGGCCAGGCGTGGGTCGGGGTGTTTTTATGGGACCAGAACCATGCCTAGGAATCTCCCGCACCCTACTATCGGGGTGGGTGGCAACCTGGGCAAGAACACGGTCACACCATGATGACTGGTCCCAACAAAGGAAGGGCCATTTACAGGACAAGGGGACTTCAGGAGGCATCTCTGCAGGATTGGGGTGCGCAACTGGTACCCCTGACTGCAGATTCTGTGGCGAGGACGAGGAGACAGCGCCTCACAATCGTCTTCAACTGTCCTGCCCTGGAACACAGGCGTTTCAGAACCTTCGGGACTTCGGACCGAGGGGACTTCCTCAACCAGGAGAACCTGGTCGGAGCTCTGCTGGATCTAGTCGGGAACACGGAGCTTCGGCCAAGATGAGCTCCAGGGGTTAGCACAATGGGCCACTAGGTCTAAGTGCATCGCAGCGCCCGCCCCCTTTACCCCTGTGTAATTAATCTAATCTAATCTGGGTTCGCTCCCAGCACCAGAGGCTTATTTATAGGACACGGGGACTTCAGGAGGCATCTCTGCAGAATTGGGGGTGCGCAATGGTATCCCTGACTGCAGATTCTGTGGCGAAGACGAGGACAGCGCCTCACATCGTCTTCAACTGTCCTGCCCTGGAACACAGGCGTTTCAGAACCTTCGGGACTTCGGACCGAGGGGACTTCCTCAACCAGGAGAACCTGGTCGGAGCTGCTGCTGGACCTAGTCGGGAACACGCAGCTTCGGCCAAGATGAGCTCCAGGGGTTAGCACAATGGGCCACTAGATCTATGTGCGGGGGGATGGACACTGCAGTGGACGTCCCCTTTACCCCTGTGTAATCAATCTAATCTAATCTAGTATCGACTAATCTCGATAATTGTGGCATACTTCGTTGGTAAATGAAAACTATTGGTGAACGCACTCACCTAACGCTTGGCACTGAAGTATTTTTGTTCGGCCTTCACTAACGTAGCTGCTAGATGATGACGGTTGCGTGATAAACCGGGGTGCTTGTAGAGATTCTGAAACAAAAATTGATAGAAAACGTAAGAACATCACCTCGTAAGAACATACACAAGTAAATTGCTGAGACTTGGTTCCCCCTGGGGGGGGGTAGGGGGGGACAATATCAAAGGGAAGCTACATTAACAGTTTTCACGAAAAATTCTTGATTGCAAACGTACGTTCGGTTATAGTATGGTTTGCATACTTGTACGTAGATTTTCAAAAACCACCCTCCATTCATTGGTACATCGCACCGCGCTCATTGAAATGCGACAGGGAAAACACGCGTCTGCTCGAAACCCGAGACGAAATAATTCGACAGAAGGATAACTAACTGATGAATATTAATAAAATACGTTCTCGGGTCGAGTTCACTTCCCCTTTCATATCCGTGTTCAAGTTCTACTGCACGGCAAGGAGCCTCCAGCTTCCTGCATTCAAAACCCTCGTTTCGAAGAACACCTTCATTCTCAGCTGGAGGAAATTAATCTACCGTATCTTCTCCGGGATTAAAGCGAAACTCCAACTTCAGGAGATTTACTTTGTAGGCCGAGGTCTCAAATTCAACAAATCCAGTAGAAATACAAATTAAGTTCCGAGGTTGCAGAGGATAACTCTGAATTATTGTTCCTTGTTTCAGATTAATGACAACGCACCCGTGATGTAGGATAGTAGGAGGATCAGAGATTCATTAAGCCACGTTGCTGATGATATGAAAGATTGCATTAAATGTCCACTTATTTCCAAGTAAACTCCACAATAGATTTCCTCGACAAAACCTGCTGCTAAATTCCTTCACAAGGGTGGTTTGGTTATGCATTCGGACCCAGCGCATGAGCACTTCATCAATAAATTCATGCGTCCTAACCTCAATTTCGGATGGGCTTCCAATCGTTTCCAAGACCGCTAACTCATTGGATTTCAGCGATCCAAATTAGATGAAAATAATACCCCACACGCCCCTAGATCGCCGAAATTCGAAAATCATTCATCGAAAAACAACATTTTGGCCCCAAACCCCTCCCTCCCATTTGATTCGGGTACGGCTGAAAAGAATCGAGGAACAATAGACCCCGGAAACGTGTCTCCTGACCAAAATTTCAGATTTTCTACAAAATTTTTAATCTATACAATCAGTCGGCGTGGACGGTGGAAGGACATAGATTGATTATTCAAGGAATAACAACCAAAACGAATGCTATCGTAAACTTTATTGAACGTGCAAGTTGCCCCCCCACAATGCCGTATACTTCCAGTAAAGTGTACCTAACCGAACTCAACCACATAATGCGACGATTTCCTCCAACTAACGAGCTGACAATTTGAAGGCAAAACACAATCTACGAGGGCTTTTCATATTCTAAACCTCAACTCGAGGGAAGCTCAGCAGGTCCGCCCATTATGATGAATTACATAACGAGGAATAGTTTGTCGAGAGGCGGCGACAGGTGGTAGGGCTCTGTCGATATGTAAATTTCCATTGTTTTCGACTGTGCGGGCCCTTTACCAGCGGACGGGTGAGAAATTTAGTGGTTGAAAAAACCCCAACCCAAGTCGCCTTCATGGGCACGTCCGAGGAGGAAAAAGCAACACGTAGCTGGAGATTTTTTTTCTTTTTTTTTTCGACCAAACGCGCAAAGTTTGTTTGTTGAGTAAAGGCCCCCAGGAGTTGAGAAATTATTACCAGTATGTACATAGAGTGGGATTCTCTGCGCATTGGGAACAAGAGGGCGTGAAGCTACTCAAAATAGTACAAGAACGCAGCAAATTCCTTCTCGGTGGTTGGTTATTCCTTTGCATGGAGACTCATTTCTTCAACATGGGGAAAATTGGGGAAACAGTGGTTGTGGCGGGTCCCGGACCCATTCCAAACGATTCAGGATCCAAAATTTAGTGGAAAATGATAACCGAAAAATTTCCGAAAAACACATTTTGACCCCTACCCCGCCCAATTTTGGTCCGATTAGGCTGAAACTTTTTGAGGATCAAATAGAGCCGGGAACGGACCCCTGACCCAAATTTCAGATTTTTAGAAAATTTTCTACAACCAAACTCGGCGTACGGTGAACGGTCATTTGACATTTTTGATCTAGACACCTTGAAAATAAAATTTGGGCCGAATCGGAGAGATTGACGTTTTGCCTGAAATGTAAAGAATAATGTGTGAAATAGTGATTCTGATAAACCTGGAAATGATTTCAGATGCACTATCATGGTTTGACGGAAAATACGCATCCCTGAAGGCGCTCATCCTTTCAATGAAGAAGGAACGAGACCGAAGAAACTAAAACGGGGGTCTATATTTTACCCAGCAGATGGATGCTTCAGCGGGGTTTGTTTAAATGTGTCCGACCTGATTCAATGCTGATGGAATTGCTGAATGGAGTTGTGGCCATAACCGTACAACGCTTGCCCCGTGAAGACTATGACCATGTGTTCCGAATGTTACATACAATAGAAATGCTCAGCAGAAGGAATTTTAGCCAGCCGTTGGACATCAGCGTGCTAATTAATGTGCAAGATTTGCCGGAGCTTGATCGCAATTATTTCAAACAATTGATTAAATGAAACAGAAGGAAAACCGGGGGTTTATTTAAAGATATCATCTGGGAGACGGGGTTCCGATTGAGAATATGGAATTTACAGCATTCTACTACCATTTCAAGTCGAACGTTTGCCCCACTTTCCCTTGTTATAACAAGCGCAAAACAACCTATATGCACACCATACTATTTCCCCTTGTTATTTTCAGCCCCTTTCGAATACCCTAGGAGAACCGAGAGGATGTTTTATGGGGTTAGCATAGTTCCGTTGGGATAAGGATCCGAGCAAAGCTTGAGATCGAGAACCTCTGTGACAAGAACCACCCTCCTGGTTCAGAACGACTAACCTCCGGAAGAGAACTTACATCCCTTTCAGACCCCCGTATAGGAGCTTATAGGGCCAACTATTTATAGACCGGTGGTTGGAGGGTGAGTAGTGAGTGTACGACAGACTTTCCATGAGGCCCATTGCAGCTCTACACGGTTTCGAGAGGAAGGATGATATTATATTTCGCACTTTTCGGGGTTTCTCAGATATAAAAACGTTGGAAATTCATTCGCACGGGTTGGTTACTCTTCGGAGCAGGTGCATGGATACTCATTTCCTCAAAATGGGGAAAATGGGGGGAACAGTGGGTATAGCAGGTCCCGGACCCATTCCAATCGATTCAGGGTCCAAAATTTAGTGGAAAATGATACCCCACACTCCTAGATCGCCAAAAATCTCGAAAATCCATTTTACTAAATACACGTTTTTACCCCTACTACTACCCCTCCCAAATTTGGTCCGATCGGGCTGAAATGTTTCGAAAACCAGCTAGAGCCAGAAACGGGTCCCAAATGACCCAAATTTCAGATTTCTAGAAAATTTTCTACTGCCAATAACGGCGCGGACATTTGCTTTTTTGATCCAGACTCCTTGAAAGTCCAGAAAAAAATTCTGGGCCGAATCGAGAGAGATTGACTTTTTGCATGAAAACAGGTTTTGATCAGACGCCGAGTTCATACTCATATGTTACAAAAACTCTTCGAAAGTAGTTGTTCCGTATGCGGCTTATTTAACGGACCGAATCACATAAATTAGATAACTGCGGTAAAAAGTGTTTGTTACTCGAAGGCCAACGAGAGTAACTGCATGGACGCCCTCCAGT